>JAQIBA010000116.1:0-20390 GCA_028293925.1 Brueelia nebulosa
GTAATTTACCGTCTTTGTGCTTCCGCTAAGTGGCAGGGTTAAGGCCATTATTTAAGGTGTGCAAATGACTGAGGTCTGAATGAGTTTACAGACGATTAAACTGGACTAATGTGCCTGACATTTCTGCCTCGAAGGTTTTTGACCTGTGCATTTGGGGGAGAACTACCTGGTTCGTTCTTTTTTCTTGGCAGGTACGACATCAGGAATCTGGGGACTGCAAGGAAAAATTTCAAATGATTAAGCACGGATTGTATCATTTTGCAAACAGACGCTGGATTTACTTAAATGACGAAGTGAGTTTGAGCAGTGGGATGTCCGGGCGACAAGAGCAGAAGGTATCGGATATCATGCAGGTAATGTCAAATATACTCACATCGATTGTGGGTTTGTGTATGTTGTAAGAGCCGTTCACTTGAGTCTTTTGGAAGTACGAACCACCGATGAGATCATGATTGATTGTTAATTCTAAAAGTCTTTCGACCCCGTTTAGGTCGATCGAAACTACCAAATCCTGAGTGTGACCGCCCTTTTCGCCGGAATCGACGGTGTTCGATAATTCTCTTTTAGACCTCCCATGGTAAATCCTAGGCTTTGTGATTCCGTGCTCCGTGAAATCTTTCGATGGATTTCTGTCATCTGCAAAATGAAGAAAAAAACCATAAATTGGTTTGCTTCTCGTAAGAGCCCCGAAGGTCTCCGGGGTCACGCGAAATGAATGACTCATTAATTGCAAACTCTATCAGTCAAAGCATTCGCATTTATCTTTCGCCATTCTCCGACACTTCTAAGTGATGTTAATTAGGAAAACAATTGAGCCTGTAATTTCCGCACCCGATGAAAACTACCTCTGAATATTGTTTCTTTCAAAATGTGTGAATTACGTATGTGTAACTCACGTTTACGAGAAACAGGGTTTCCAAAACTGACTTCGAATTCGTTAAAATCACCACGATCTGATATCAAGAGGCGAACGCCATTCTGGCTCCAATTAGAACCCCATATCAGTGGGTCAACCCTTTTTTCATGCCATCATCCCCAGAAGAACTCACACGAATTACTTTCACCTCCGTCGCCCCTAATTGCATTCCACCATTCTCACGTGTATTCCCATGTCATTTGATTCCTCCTGAATTGGGCAATTATGTGGCTTCAAAGCAAATAAGCTGACTGCAGCAATTGTTCCCGTCACTTTGCCAATGCAATCATTTGTCAATTTTTACAGCACGCTTTTCCATTTCAAATAGGCGAAAACTAAATCAAGGTCGGCCTTTTGGATTCTCGGCAAAGCGCCAGTTTCTTTCTGGGCATTCACGACAAAGCCTCTTTTTCTGACATTGCGCCATTCAGTCAGTCATTCCTCCGATTCTCGGAATGGGGAGATGACACTCTAAGACAATCCCAGCGCCAATTAAACATCTTTAGTCACGGGAGAGTCAGTTTCATTTGCATGAGTGAGCGTGTGACCTTTGGTAGGCGAGGTACAATTTTACTGTTCTCTTTTATTTTTTTTTTAATGCAGAATCGAGTCCGATTTAGAAATCCGAACGGCCTCTTCTTCTCATTTCCTAACGGCCTTCGATAATTGAGATGTAATGGCGATTATTAGGGGAGCCGTTACCGGGTGCACTAGTTTCGAATCTGGAACAAATCCAGCAATTATTCGCTTAAGATTAATGGCTTTTTGAGAAATCGATTTCTCTCTTTTTGGAAGCTGAACCGTTTCTTTGGCATCTTTTATTCTCACCCCCTTCCCTTCCATTTTGCTGGTACCCGGGTTATACTCTTACACTTCATCCGATGTGAAAAAAAAAAATATTTTATTTCTCCTGCATTCTTTCGAGGCAATTCCAATGCAAAGAGGCCTTCGATGATTGCACCATTACCCACCTACTTGTCATACCTCCCAGGAAGCCATTTTTTAAACATTTCATGATGGAGAGAAGGCTGTGTTGCGCGAACAGTTTAATAAGGATTGGACATTAACACGAGACACAACCGCCCAATTATGACAAAAAAAAACCCCATTCATACAGAAGAGGCGACAAATGAGACGTTACCGTTTATGAAATAATTCTCTTCCATTTTAATTTGGAAACATGTGACGCCACATGAAAATAATAGTTTTTTTATCTTTCTCATTTTTTGCTTATGTAAAAAAAAAACGACTTCGCTGACTCGACGAAAAATTTTCGAAAGCGGGGTTTTGATTGCCTCATTCTTCTGGACCACTCGAAAAAGAAACGAAAATCTGTTCTATTTTTGACATACGGATGCGAATATTTCATCTGAAAATTCTCCCCTCCTCATTTTTTTACTTCCAACCGCGATGAGCTTTAGTGCATTCGGTTTTTTTTTCACCCTTCTGCTGAATTTTCTACTGCATTAGAGCCTTTAATACCTCTACACCTTTAACGCGTTCGAGGCCATTTAATCGAATCATCCGGTTTAAAAAACGAACGTGTTAAGATTACAAAGAAAAACATTAATCGAATTATTTATTAACTTATATAATTAGAACCCCAAATTATGTTAATTGACCCGGAAAAAATTAGGCAAGATCCGTCCCCTCGAGAGGAATTCATTTGAAGCTTCGACGACAAAAACATTTAGAGAATTCTAAGAAGTCTGCGGATCCGACAGTCTCACAATAGAAACGAGTTTCCACTCCGTGTTGAGCTTCCGGGAATGTCGTCATACCTGAAAAGACCATCGACAGCGGCCGCAAACGCGTTCTCATTCCGCATTTTCACGTCTGTGGTTCTTTTTTCTCGGCACCAAACCCAACGGAAGCGAAAAATATTACGATTTGGAACGAATTCCCCCGGAATCTGTTATTTTTTTTTTTTATCGCTTCCATTTATTTCCTCATCCGGGGCCGAAAGCTAAACAAAAAGCTTTTTATTCGCGGAGAAATTACACACAAAAACGCGACAATGATTTTCGTTAATGAAAATCGCTCCGCTAATGTCCTACACGGAAAATCTGTTTGTTTTCCTAATGAAACAGAAAAGAACCGGTTTGAGTATAGAAAAAAAAAAAAAACGTGGAAACGGGCTGATTCAATCGTTCAATGTGCGTTTTCGAATTAGAGTTCATTTGGAATTCAAAGAAAAACCATTACGCACCGTTCTGAGAGATTTCTACAACGGGTTTCCGACTCAGGTGAACGTGAATGGAAATTGGATTTTCAAACTTTACACCAGACACAACAAAAAGCTTTCCAATTTATTCTTTTTCCCTTCGGAAATCGTTCAAGGTGTTTAAACATAAGCAAAGCTTTTTAAAAAATCCCACATCACTATTTTTCTCACTCAGGTTTTTCGCCACTAATGATTTCTTCTTAAGTGTAAACCTTTACAATCTGATTAGAACTCTGTAATGGAATTTTGGGAAGTTGAACAAACGATAGGTGCTGTTTAATCGGGATGTCGATTTGTGAGCGGTGGCTGAATTCCATTGCTTATCATCATCGGTCTCATCAGTGCCACACTTCCTCCTTCCGCCGCCGAAACCTTCAAAAAGTAAAATTCATCCGGACAATTAAGTCGATGAATGCACGACACGGATAATGTTCTCTTTCGTTGCACTTGTTTGAGTCGCTTTCGAAAGACGACAATCCTCTTGCGACTTTCTTGGGGGTGGAAGAATTCATCCCTTACTCCCTTGACCCCCGTGGAAGGGGAGTATTGCTCGATCGACCCCGAAACCTCAGGTTCTTAGGTGGCTGCTAACATTTTTTTACACAACGAGTTGAACGACTTCTTTCATTCTGAAAAAAGATGGAGAATCCCAGAATGCCAAAACGTTTCCAAAGCGGAAGCTCAGCAACCGAAGCTTTCATTCGGCGTTCCCAACAGTAAACAAACACCAGGAAAACGTCTGCCCCGTTAAAAATAAAAAAACTGACTCACAATGTTCCTGAGATTCCGATCATTATGGAATCACTCCCCGATCATTTCGAAGACGTCGTAATGGTGATTCAGGTCTTTTATTGTGTGTACCTGACACCTGGATGCCAGTGCCCCTTTCTCCGAATCGCGGACGTGGAAGAAAACTCTTTTGATCCTGCTGTGGACGAGCGACATGGCGCACATGACGCAGGGCTCCCTTAACACGTAGAGGTCGTAACCCGTGCATAAGTAAGGCGCCGTGTCTTCCTCCCCCTCTGGAAGGGTGTCCACCGATCGATTCTTCGTCATCCCCTTCGAGAAGGTCAGCTCCCCGAAGGGCAGCTCCCAGGCACCACCCCCGTTGGCGCTCGCCACGGCGTCCACCGCAACCATAATCGCATGCTGGAGGGGATGATGTTCCACTCTGTCGAAACCCATTCCGATGAACTGCTTCGTGGCAAAATCCACCACCAAAGCCACGTTTTTCTTCAGCTCCAGGCTCCTCCTCATCACGTACCTCATGCAAGCGACGTGATGCTCTTTTTCAGCGCCCTCGAAAACGTCTTCGCTCATCATCGTTTCCAGTTTCTTTTCGGGGTGGAAATTCACGGGCCAGTACTTCATGGCCATTTCATACTGTGTTCTGGTCAGGGGCGCAGAACTCGGTACGTCGCATATCTCGACGCCCACGACTCCCCATTCCTCGAACTTGAACCCCTTCGGCCTCAACCGCTCCAGGTATGAGGTCGCACCCAGTTTTATTCTTTTGCTGGGACATTCTTCCTCCTCCTCGACTTCCGGGAAGACATCCAATATTACATAAAAGCTCCCTTCGTGCTTTTTCACTCTCTTCAAGTGTTTCAAATTGGGCACCGGCAGTATTTGACTCAGGCACCTAACGATTTCCGATATGTGCTTCGACGTGTTTAATACAGCCGCATAAACCTTAGCGGTGGGAGTATCTCCGTAAAATTTCTCGCAGACGATCCCCCGAATGGCCAATGGGCGGCTCGTGTCCTTCTCCTCGGGCAGCCAATCCATTTCAAACTTTTTTAAAATTAATTATTACGTCTATTTTCCTACTATAATTCCGGTCGAGTTTCATCTGTAACAAGAATTCGGGTTACCCTTAATTTCCAGCTTTTCTAATTTCTTCCCCCTTCTTACTGACTAAAATTACCCTCGTTTAAGGGATTTTAAATTAACCCGACGTCACCTGATGAAATCGATAATTAATCGCAGGTGGGCATTGCGAGGAATTAAAAAGAAAACTAAACCCTCCCTTCGTTCGGGGGTGAACACCCAAATAATTCCCCATGTACCCATCTATAGTTGGGCCATCTTTCCAGCTCTTCTCCAACTCTGGGCGAGCATGCGTGGGCATTCCCCGGGTGAAAAACCGTAACGCGACTTCTCAAATCTCATCCTACTCAGATAAGTCCGAATAATCAAGTTCGGATCCACGCCCAGTCGCTTCCCTTTTCCCCGTTCGCTTCCATTTCGGGAGGATTTCAGCGGTTCCCGGTTAGCAGTCGTCCTTCGGCGGCTGGTGACACATTCCGGTCAATTCGACCTCTAATGAGGAGAGCCAATCAGTTATCGATTTTCGATTGACTTGATTGATGGAAATTTTTTTTCTGAATTACCTTGAGAGTTTTTAATCGTACTCGAAAGAGCTAAAAGGACCATTTCTAGCTTCTTCGGAAGATAATGCGGTCAGCGGCCGAATATTGCCGAATAGGGTCAAATATTTTGTGAAAAGCGAACTAAATTTGATAAAATAAAATTGATTCCGAGTTAAATTGATACGAATATTAACCCAGTAAACCTAAAAGAGATTATGGTTTGCCTCAGAGAGATTTCCCAAACGCTGTTTTCCGAATACACAATCGCGACCGCCTAAAGACCAGCCAACGACCGGATTATTTATTTGAAGGCTGTGAGGGAACGAGGCCAAATCTCCCAAATTTTTGCTTTATGAATAGGTGACGGCTTAGCAACTGTTGGGACTGAACTATAACCGAAAGTGCGGGCACGTGCACGCGGATTTGGCGATCTGTTTGGCGTTTCATTGTTTTGCCTCGCGGGTTCAAAGGGTGCGTTGCACTTATCCGTAGACTTTTGTATCAGAGGAGGGCGGGCCGGAAACCCTGCAAACAGTCATTTGGGACTGGCATCGCGAAACAAAGAAATCAAAATCGAGCTCATTCAAAACCCCTAGTCCCGGACATATGATTATGCAAATGATGGGCAAAGACGTACGATAAATAGTCCTTGACCCAAAACTGAACGAGTGCCTTTTTGGTTAGCGAAGTCCGAACCAGATTCTCTTGTTTTAAATGGAAGGTTGAACACGGCCCCATTATACACTGACTTCCTTATTAAATGTAACATTTGTTTATTTACTCTTTGCCGTTGACTTTTGTTGCATTAAACAAATGCCATTTTGATTAAACAGGTGACGAAACCCTCCAGACGGGTGACAATAAGTAACATCACGGTTGAGAGAGAGAGATGGGCGGGCACTTTTTAACCCTTTCATATCAGATCTCTTGCAGCAGTCGACTCGAACAGGCGGAAGCCCATTAGTAAACCCCAAATCTATTCCGGCAGCCTCTCCTAGAAGACCCACAGATCCCCCGTCGGGTTTTTTATTTTCCAAGGCAATGCCATTAGATGAATAAACAAATAAAACTGTTTCCATAATAAAAAGCTAATTTTTTATACAATTTATTTACAAGATCAATTCCAGAATTGGTTTCAAGCCAATCTTTAATTTCTTTCCTCCAAAAAGCTTCTACTGCAGCAGCTGCTCTTCCATCTATCCCAGCATCCCCCTTTTTTAAAACCAGCGATCGATTCTCCCGTAAGGGGGGGGTGGGAGGGGGGGCGAGGGATTATATTGGGCGCCTGTTAAATTACACTTCAACTTCTTCCGAAAAGGCACCGCGGTTTTTTTGTATTTTTCGGGAAGTTGCGGTAGTTAAAAGCTTTTATTGCTGAGTCGACCTTGTTTTTTTTTTTTGATTTCAGGGCTTCTGGTGAACATCATCGGGTGCCACCTCCCATGATAGTGATTTTTTCTTATTTTAAAGCTTCAGCAGAACTTCATTTTCGTGTTTTCAAAATGTTGAGACTTCCAACCCCTCGATTTTAAAACCCGGGGAGAATTCACCGGGAGACATGTTTACAGAATAACTTCCTGTCATTCGAGTCAGTTTGTAAGCAAAAATAAAACAACAGACTCTCACTTTCCAAGTTCATTAACATCCCATCTCGTCATGGCTCCGTTATTGTGACGTGAGAGGAACGCAGCGAGAGGAAATGAAATGGAAAAAAGACGTCATGAGCAGCTTTTTTGAGTTTTTTTTTTCTTTTTATGGGAGAAGGAGTAAGAGAGAGAGAAAGGGGGAGAGAGAGAGAGAGAGGGGGGGTTGACATCTTTCATTCTCTTCACCCAGATGCGATTTGATCATTACAATGTCGTGAATTTCACTATCCGGAGCAAAACAAATCCGGGCCCTGAACTCGGCCATGCCTTAATCGACCGAAAAGCAATATTTTAAAAAGTAAAAAGCTGTCGCTGACTTATTCGGGTAAACGCTTGCGTATGATTCCTTACGAATCTCCCATGAAAATAAAATAAAAGCCCCGGTGACGAGTGAACCGAGGTTATTTTTAACACCCCACACTGATTTTGCATTTTATACGGTAAGGGAACGAAATATTAATAATAAAACATTTTCGCCTTCATTTTTTTTTCCCTTTCGATAAATATTCATAATGGTTATTTAAAACAAAATTTATTTTCCTAATCTCGAATCTTTCGAGATTGAATTACATTTTAGGAACTATTCCTCTTAACTGAAGTCCAATGCCTTCAAATTTAATTGACCTTTTACCCTCAATTATACTTCCTATTTATTTTCCATTGCAATGTAATAATTTACACAATACATATAAAGAGAAATTAAAAGCCTACGATTCTCAAAAATGTGATTTTGCTTTAAAATTATGCAAAAGATATTTTTGATTAGTTAATAAATATTTTAATTGCATGTGTGCATGATATAAAGCTCTGCTCATAAAATACACTGAATAATTTTTTTAACTTCTTCTCACCTGGCACTTCATTTTATAAATAAATATCCAATATGTGCAAAATACTCAGATCTAAAACCTGAATTTGGAAGTTTTAAGAAAATGTGATGAAAATGCAGAGTTAATTACTATTTAGATTAAAAATTACTATTTAGATGGCCAAAACATTTATTTACTATCATATACTGTATTATTATCAGTAGTATCATTAATATTATTTGTATCATATATTATAAACTATCATAATATTGTATTTGAACAGTTTTATGATAGTAATGCCTTAAAAATAAAAGAAAGTTTATTTCAGTGTATTAATCAGAACTTTCATTATAAAAATTCAGGTCAATTTTATTGTTTTTCAACTGATATTTAAATATAATGATTTTAAAAGAACAGTTATTACTAATGACTTTGATTTAATGCAGAAAAAAAAGCATTTTGCTGTAAACCGATTTGAATTTATAACTGAAACTTTCCGATATCATTCATGTACAATTTACAAATGTAAAACGGTTAAAACAAATTCAGATGTTAACTTTGTCCTAATTTCTGTAATGAATTCAATATTTGCAAAGACTTCCTATCAGCCCATGAAGAAACTTAATTAAAAATCAGATCCATTAGAGAGTTTAAACTAATGAATATCAAATAAAAGTGGCTGATACACTAAAAACAATGACATTTGTAAATTTTAAATAGTATAAATCTTTGTCAAAAGGTGTAAAACTTTTCAAACTTCTATTTTTAGCATTTGTTGCCTTAATCAATTGATTATTAGGAACCATATATTGCTTTTGTCCAGTCAATTAAAGAACTAATTAATAAATTTTTGATATATCAGAACGTATAACGATGATTTATTGGTTTATTATCCAAGTTTGTCTATATCTAAAAAAAGTGACTAGGAAATGTATTTTGAAATTGACAGTATATATATTGACAGCCTAAGAAAAAACAGATAACAGTGGGTAAACTTCAATGCTCCGGTTTTTTGGATGATACTCATCAGATAAGGTCAAACACCGTAAATATTTTCTCAAGGCTAAGTAATGAAGAAACTGTCATGAAAAATTTAATTTTTTAATGCAACACAAAAATCGGTTAATTACCGAACTGTAATACGTGATACGGCCCACGTAATAATCGTTACGTAAATCAGGTATTTAATTAATGAATTCAACGGTCATCAACTATTAGTCATTATTACAAAAATACGGACGCCATTACGGCAGGACGAGCCCTCCGAATAATTAATATTTGCTTGTCAAGAATTAAACGGAAATGAATTAAATATTTCGATGGCACCGCTATACTTACTTAAAATAACGCTATCTACTAATTTTAAAGAACACGCACTAAATATACAAATAAAAACACTGCATGAAAATTTCCATCTAACTTTTATCGCCATTTTAACTTCACGAGAACATTAAACCGATACATAGTTGATACTGAATGAAAGACGAACTCCCACTAAATGTCTAATCGTACGTTCACAATGAAATCCATGAGGCCGCGTCATCAACACCTCCGCGTTGCTTAGCAACCAGGCACAGATCCAACATGGCCGATAATTTTATTTTCCCAACGGATTCGAAGGCTTTTTATTTTATAAAAAAGGGCTCTGCCTGTTTAACTGGAATATTTACTTCAAATTATAAAATTTAATTATGACAATTATTAGTTTGATATGTAAATATATACAACCAAAATCGTTTTGGGTTTATTCTTGTATTTTTTAAACTCGTGTTTCAGAAAAATTCTCAATTTTTCCGTAATTTCTTCTTTCTGTTTTACTCTATTTATTTTCAGATATTTCAAAATAAGTAAAGGGGTGTTCGAACGCAAGGATTTTTCGATTATAATTCCTCTAAAATGATTTAGATGTTCGAGACTAAAATATAAATCAACTTCGGACAAAGCAAAGCAGGAAAAACTACACAAAGCAAAAGCCTGTGCACATCTCATAAATTTCAACATAACATTCCATAAATAATATTGGAAAAAATATGTGGAGGAATTCGAAGGTCGATAATTATTATTCATGAGCGACATCGTGGCATCCTTCCGGATAAAAATGCGAAAGAATACCGCGAAATCAGTTTCGATAACTCCTCTGACTTCTGACGCATTTTAAAAATCCACGGGCTGCAGCTGAATGAGTAATCATCGACGCCAGCTGACTCAAATATTATAAATTTTTATCTTATTTTACTCCGATGGAGGTCAGAACAAAAAATTTTTGACCTTAGGGAATAAAACCGTTTTATTTGCTTGTCTAATTATCATTTACAAAAATTAAACTGGAATTTCAATTAAATTTTTGTATTTCGGCCTTAATTTATGTCAGTAATGAAAAACAAACTGAGACAAAAGAGTAATGAAAAATCTAAATTCGGAAACCCAGCGGCAGACTTTGCTAATTAAAAAGATAATGTATAAATGCCCAGAGAGGATAGTTTATGATGAATGAAATTTTTACCTTGAGAAGAGGAACAGGAAGAAATATGTAAATTATTTTCGTGATTGTAATACTACACATGTGGTTAATGAAAGACTGTAAGATACGACATATACTGTAATATAAGAAACATTCATTCGGTTGCAGATGCGGCACAGTTTGTAAAAGAAACAGCCGCTATCAAAAAAGAGGCAACTGCCTCTTTTGTTACATCATTTCCGCTCGTATATATGCAATGCTGATAATTAGCCTGTAGCAGCGCTAAAAATATCTGACTCGCGCCGGAGATCCTCCCCCCGTTCGGATGTGAACATCCACGCCGACCGGGGAAAGGGTGAGTGGTTGCAACAGCCATCCCTCGACGTCTGTGTGCCTGTGCTTTTCTGGGGAGTCACCTGAACGGCAACCTCCGACCGGAAACAGCTCTTCTTCGTCGTCTGCTGAGATCTGGTCACGTACCTGGTGAGGGTGGCGAGTCTGATGGCTTTCCTCTTGAGTTCCCACTCGCTGAAGGTGTAATCTCTGTTCAGGTGACTTTGCAGAGGGTGGAGGTCCGTCTGCACAAAAGCATCCGCTTTTGGAAGAGAAGTGGGCTTTTCCTCTTCTTTAGCTTTCCTAAAGATTTTTTTTTAAAGAATGGTTACCCGTTAAATATATCCCATTCATCTTGATACTTACAACTGCTCTAAAAAACTGCTTTCCAAGTCGGTGTATAAATTCAAAAACTTTATAAGTTCCGGATAAGTTCTCGTGAGTTTCAGAATGGTTTTTATATGGTGAATTGGATCCAACGCCCATTTGCGAGCAGCTTCATCCGATGAAAAAATATAATACCGGTTTGAGAACTGCAAAACTCCGATTTGAATATTTCCAGGTACGAGAAAACCTTCCCTGCATGCGAGGCTCCATGCACAAAACCCCTCGTACTGAAATAAACATATGAGAAGTGGGATGTGCTTCTTTCATTTGCTGACATTATGTGAGTTCTACCTGCAGCTGTTCCTCTCCTGTAAGTGTCGAAAAAGGACAAACCCTCACTCCGGGGTAGAAGTCCAACGAATCTTGGATTTCATCACCTTCAGGCAGAGCAAAGTCTTCATTGTAAGGCAATTCGAACTCTGCGGGTGCGGAAAGGAGTGACTGCAATTACACGTCTTTATATAGGAGATGACGCAAGGGTGAGTTATATACTTCAGTTTGAAGCAACCTACTTTTGCGGCGAAAGACAAATCCGTAAAGTTATTGTTGATTTCACTGATAATGTCGACTTCCTCTTGCATCTCCACCCAGATATCACTCAGCCGTATGAAAAGAGGGAACACTTGAGCCGTTGTCACCGCCACTCTGTACCTGACCACTCTGTGAAGCTGAAGGAGAGTGGCTTGCAGACATTCCACGAGATCCTTCACGACAATCAATGACTTCTCCAAGTCCGTTATTAAATCGCTACAAAGGAAGGTTCAGTTTCATCATGAAGTGATCAGTCTCGAACATTACAAATTAATCTCTACTTAATAATAACCCAATCTCCGAAATTCTACAAGTTACAAAAGTATTTTGACAATACAAAAATTAATAGTTTCTTTGTTAATTATTTTACTGTAAGATTTTATTATGTAATATTAAGTTATCAATACTATTAATATTTGTCGCATTAAAATAAGAAAATATTCAAAACATAACATTCTTTTCAGTCTTCTGATTTTTCTTTAATACTTAGTTGTATTATTAATAAAATAAACTCTTCGTCTCTTTTGTTATTTAATAATTATTATATTATTTATAAATGTTGTAAAGCAGTGATGGCCAATCTACGTCCCATGAAGGTGTTGCATGCGGCCCGCTCTTTTTTGTGAGAGAAAAGAGAAAAGGAGAAAAAGAGAAAAGGAGAAAAAGAGAAAAGGAGAAAAAGAGAAAAGGAGAAAAAGAGAAAAGGAGAAAAAGAGAAAAGGAGAAAAAGAGAAAAGGAGAAAAGGAGAAAAAGAGAAAAGGAGAAAAAGAGAAAAGGAGAAAAAGAGAAAAGGAGAAGAAAGAGAAAAGGAGAAAAAGAGAAAAGGAGAAAAGGAGAAAAAGAGAAAAGGAGAAAAAGAGAAAAGGAGAAAAGGAGAAAAAGAGAAAAGGAGAAAAAGAGAAAAGGAGAAAAAGAGAAAAGGAGAAAAGGAGAAAAAGAGAAAAGGAGAAAAAGAGAAAAGGAGAAAAGGAGAAAAAGAGAAAAGGAGAAAAAGAGAAAAGGAGAAAAAGAGAAAAGGAGAAAAGGAGAAAAAGAGAAAAGGAGAAAAAGAGAAAAGGAGAAAAAGAGAAAAGGAGAAAAAGAGAAAAGGAGAAAAGGAGAAAAAGAGAAAAGGAGAAAAAGAGAAAAGGAGAAAAAGAGAAAAGGAGAAAAAGAGAAAAGGAGAAAAAGAGAAAAGGAGAAGAAAGAGAAAATGAGAAAAGAAGAAAATGAGAAGAGAGTAAAAACTAATTTAAAAAATCCATATTTAATTTTGACATACGTTATGAGCCGCGAAATTTCACCAAACTGAACTTTGGCCCGCACATTATCAAATGTTGGCCATCACTGTTGTAAAGCATTTTAATGAAAGCCAATGAAATTTCACTTTGTAAGTAACTCTTACGGGTGGAAAACTACAAATTTTGTATTGTCAAAATGCTTTGAGACTGACCAAGACTGGGGCGAGAATATCCAATACCGATCGTTATCAGCCATATTAGAAACCAACAAATGAAACCTACCCCTATTATTGTTTTCAAATAAAAAGGATTTGCATCGATGATTCACCGACACGAAACGAAAGCAAAAGAATGGTTACTCCGATTCAAATGGGGGAACGGGTCGATCGCCCTCAAAACTCACTTTGTATAATATTTAAGTTGAGAGTAATATATAAGAAAAGTTTTGAATTTATCTAAATTCCCATTCCGAAGTTGTCCCTGCTCAGGAATTGCAGCGCAGTCGCCATTTTCCTTCAAAGAATACTTCAGAGAAATGCCTCTCACCAATTGATCGATCATTTTCACTAACTGATCTTTGAAACTGAGTAGTCTTTCCTTTGTGGCTCGAACACCTTGAGTCAGGATGAGTGGCACTGAAAGGCAACTTCGTCAAACCTCTCAATTTATGATTTTTTAATGGGTACACTTTTGCTTACGATCATCCATTCCTTCGCCTCCTTTTTTGCAGTCTTTATTGAAGAGTGTTATGCCTGTTATGAGTCGAGCGAATTCCACCAATTGCTGCTCTTTTGTGGCTTTCGGGAGGTTTAAAAAATTCTCCACTTCTGTCGCTTTGAAAATGCTAAGTAAAGCAGCTGAACATTGAATCAGTCAGGTTAATGACGTGTTTACTAAACACTTCGCCTGATATATGTTTATACGCATTCTTATTTGAAGCAAAACGGTCGAATTGTAACGGAAAATCACATTATGAGTGTGGGAGTTAATTCTTAAGAGCTTACGCGGCGATTAATTAAATGCAACGGCTACAATATTTTTCGGCAAACCAATCACTTACCTTGTGTTTCTTTAATTATCACTTGCTGAGTAGGATTTCCCAACCCCGCAAACATTATAACAAAAACTGCAATTTTCCTATAAAAATGCTCCTTTTCGATCTGAATTATATCCGTTATTTCCGACATAATGGGAAGAACGTTTCCGAAAATTCTTTCGTGATGAATTCTCTTAATCTCATCTGAGACATGAAAAGTGTGATTAAATACAGACCGAGAATTGGTTAAAATAAAGAAATACCTCTGGATTGGTATTTTTCCTGCCAGTTTATCTGTAATTTGATGGTTTTAACGAACAACGGTTCATCTTTTAGATAATTCACACAGACCGTGATGAGATTTTCAGCTAAATTTCCGATGATACAGTCTCCTGACAACTGTAACACCATGAGATCCACCTGAAAAAAGTCCCCTAAAGAAAACTGCAATGACCGCGAAATTATAACTGTTATAACAATTACCAAATAGAAACATAATTCGAATGATACTGGAATACTCTCGCATCGTTTCAGCACTTCATTCGCCAGATTTTTAACAAAAACTGCCTTTTCCTGTAAATTCCCAACCATTTTCAATCAAGCGAAGCTCGTGAAACTTTGCACCGCCATTTTGAAAATAACGGTTACCGGGGTAGCGGCACCCCCACGAAGGTGAGATAAAAAACGCACTCTTACAAATATATTATTTATTGGCAAGTACTTATTCACAGACAAAAGAAAATCCCCGAGATTTAATTCATCAATATTAAAACAGAAATGCAATTTTACTAAACGATAATTCAGAACATAGAAAAATTCGGGGGAAAAAAAACCTGTGATGGTTTGCTAAAAAATAAATTATTATATAGATATCCTATTTATTTCAGGCAATCTAATCTAAAATTTGTGATGAAAACTCAACCATAAAATTTAAAAAAAAAAAAAAAGTATTAAACTTTAAGCAAAATTAATAGTGAGCAGTGGAGGTCCAAGGATCGTACGACTGCAACAATTTAAATTCTCTTCCTTAATTCATTAGATAAAAAACTTATTTTTTCTTAGATAAAAACTAAAATATTATCATATTCTCCCTTAATTCTTTCACATCAGCTATCGTTCATTGCGATAAGTGCATTGATAACACTACAATATTTGTTATGCACCACAGCCTTCGAGAAATTCGGTTGCATTTGACAGAAAAAAAGATATTCTACTTTATATCTTAAAGGCAGTGATTTGTTTTCAGGTACGCGTTTTGCAGTAATAACACTGAGTGAATTTCAACGCCGTTCAAAATTCCACTTTTATTCTCTTGCGGATGATTTACAAAACTTCAGAGAATATATATATTCAATGGAAAAAAATTCCATCCGACCCCGTTATTTCCTCTAAGAGCTCACTAACACAAAACTGGTACAGTAAAAAAGCAAAAAATGTTCGATTCGAAATGCCTGCTTACTCTACAGCTAAACACAATCAAAACCATTGAGTCATTCTCTTTTCCGTTTAATGCAAATAATAAAAAAAAAAAACACAGTTTACAGATCATCAAAATTTATAATGATAGTAGAAATAATAACGAGAAGACAATTATCAATTATTATTAAGAATCTTAATCCTTATCTTTAAAAGATTACAATTCGCGTGTTATCATTCTGAAGAGTCGAGCCCGTACATATTGGAATTCCGCGTCAATTCAGCTTGGCCAAATTAAAAATAACTTCAAAATGATAAACGCCATTTTGTATTCACTCCACTACATTAGTGTGTAGTACATCTAGTAGAAGAAAATTACATAATATCATGGTTCTTAAATAAACAACAAAGGAAAAATTTCAAAGGGAAAAATATGAAAGGGGCGTCTACATAAACAATTTGACAAAAAAGCTTTTCCTTTCGGATGGGTTTATGAAATGAAGTGGTGCTTGAGATACTTCATCATGCCAAATGTCCTAAATCTTTTTACTCCGAATACTTTCATCAAATCGTTATCGCATATGGCGAACTGCTTGTTCTCGGGATCCTGAAAGCGAAGTTAGATGATAAATCAAGTGATTCCACACTTGTAATAATAAAATGAATCATTTTCACCCACATAGAGATTTTTCTCTTTTATTATTGCCCACATTTTCTTAACGACTTCATGCCTGGGCATTGCATCCTTTCCCACGATTTTTGCCAGTTCTGGGCTCAAATTAATTGGCCTAGTGTAACCACCCTTGCCCCCTCCGCCACCGCCTCTCTTCTGTAATTAAAAAACTTATTAATATGGGCGCGTCATTTTAATTAGGTATAATTTTGTGAACTTACGCTGCCTCCGCCTTTCTTTTTGTTTTTCCCCCAGTCTTCATCAGAGTCATTATCAGAGCCTTTCTTCTTCTTTTTGTTTCCACCCTTCTTGGCAGGAGCTCTGGCTTTTTTCTTTGGACCATACTCTTCCTCATCATCCTGATACAAAATTTAAATTGAGTGGGGTTGTCACAAGAGAAATTAAGCAATCACATTAAGCAATCGACTTACATCTTCTGAGAGTTCTTCACTGTCACTGTCCTTGCTTTTCTTGGGTGCACCTCTCTTAGTGGCTTTCCTCTTTTCCTTTTCTTCTACCTCATCTTCATCTTCATCTTCACCAGGTCCACCATTTTCTTCTTCTTCGTCATTATCCTGAAATTAAAATAAAAACTTTTCATTATAAAGAAAATCCAAATATGGAAATTAAATAAATTCTTGAATTTTACCTCATCTTCACTGTCTGTTTTCTTTCCCTTTTTCCCAGCAGGCTTTTTCTCTGTAAGTAACTCCATAACTAAATCATCTACAACTTGCTTTTGATCACTCAAGTCAACATCCAGCTTTTCTTCTAATTGCTGCCGAACCTTTTTTGCTGACATCAGTCTTAAGTCAGCATTCTTAAGAATAGCTGGAAATTTTATTTTTAATTAGACAACAAAGGGCATTTCATGAAAAAACAGTTTCTCATTTTAAAAAAAAATTTTATTTATAAACTGAGATTAATATAATTTCCAAATATTTTAAAATACTTCAGTTAAGCAATTTAATGTAAATCTTTCCTAAATAAAAATTTACAAAATGTCTGCTTATTCAAAAACTTCAGTAAAATAATATAAAAAACTACACTTGTATAAATTTTTTAATAGATTCCCATATTTTAGTATAATTAAAAATTTTATAAAAGTTGGAATTAATTTTAGTGAATATAATTAGGATAATACGAATCCATTGTAATTTTCGCTAATTTTAATTTAAAAAATCAACTGGAAATTCATAAGTAAAAGGAAATATTGGAGTTTGAAATCCAACCCTAAAGAAAATAAAGTCACGATTAGTTAAAAAAATGTAAACAACACTAACGGGCAAGACCTTCATTTTAAGTCTGTAGACGCTCCTTTTAATGAGGGGTTGGAAAGTGAAATTAAATTAAAGCCGAGGGGCAAAAGCGTCAGTTACTCATTTAGAATTTTTTCATATTTCTTAAAACGTCATTTTAACGTTTATTTCAACTTCTGGCGATCGATGTGGGAATGGGAAAAAATTTTTTTGTTTTGTCATTTAAACGAGGAAAGCGTCATCAAGTTAAGGAGACTCCAACAAAAACGCATTTATAACAAGAGCAAAGTCGTTGTTTTTTTTCTCGGTACCCCTCTATTTCGTTTCAAAAATATCTTCTCCGATTTATTTTATCGCTATTTTTCATATTTAGGCCGTTTCACTCGGATTAGTTTCATCGTATTCAATACTTACCGGTAATTTCCTTGCGGAGTTTATCTTTTGAAACGTCTGCCATTTTTCCTAGTGTAGAAGAGGAACGGCCACTGCTGCCAACATTCGAAAGTTTTCTTTCCTCATCTCACGTACAGCTGTGCTCATTCAAAAAAATTTTTTAAATATTTTATTTATTTAATTTTTGGTCAGAATTTTCGATATTTGAAAAACTTCAGAATTTTCAAAGTATTTTTTACTTTTAAAGAAACTCTGAGAAGTGATTTTTTATATGTATTTCGGTGAGATTAATTAATTTATAATTTGACCTCTTTTCGCGCCATTATTTTAAATTTTTTTTCTACTTTTTGGGTTTATAAGGTTGTTTATTTCATTTATTTACATTGTTTAATGTACTTTTGGTTTTTTTTTAAAGAGAAACTCATTTGGAATTCCCGTCAATTAAATTATAATCATTTTTGCCTAGATTTAAATATAAAAAAATTAATAAATATAAATTTATGCGGTCACTCCGCGTTTGAGTTGATCTTTTGTTTGTTCCAAAATTTTTTTGATTTTTAACTAAATTCTAAAATTATTTATCAACCTTGAATGAAATAAAACCGTAAAATAAGATTAATTTTTCTTTAATTCAAAAAGTTTGTCTGAAATGAAGCAAAAGTTCCTTTCGGTTTACGACATTTACCTTCGGCATTAGTTCTAATAAAGCATACATTTTATGAGTGTGCTAAATTCTAAAAATTTCCTCCTCAGATATTAAAAGAAATGCTTATTTGAAGTATTTTAGAATTTGCATTTGTCAGTTAAAAATAATTGAAATTAAAAAAAATATCATAAAAAGCTTGACCCGACAATAAAAAGATCGCAGATAAAACAAGGATGTGAAGGAATTACATTAAAAAAAAAAAAACGTGAGTTTCGAGGGAAAAACAGACCGTTTGAACGAGACGGCCATTTTAGTTCTGGAAATCTCCCACAGATGGCGTATCAGTTCACGAGCGCGTTTTTAACCGACTTTAACGATCAGTAATAAAAAACGGAGTTTCCCCTAATTTGGAAAATTCCCACTCCTAATGCATTATTTCGATTGCTTTTCAAGCGAATTTAATTTCTTCTTTCGGTTGTCAGTCTGAAAAAAAGGCTTGACCAGTCGATCCTCTTTCCTTTTGACTTTTCCTCGTCGTCTGACAAATACTTGATTTAGTGTCACCTGACCACAGTCGCGGTGACCTGCTCTTTCGTTTTTCGTCTTCTCGTCCCGTGGTCAACCTTGGATTGTACTTATTTATTGACTGGACTCTGCGAATTGAGACTTTCACAGAACTTGCCAAGTATATCGTTTAATACTTTCGGTATTTCAACTGTAACTGTTCTTTCTTTCATCTTCACTCAAATTTCCACATTCCGATTCAACGCTGAAACATCGACAAAGTTTTCCGGTGTTTAATAAATCTGAGTGTTTTTTCATTTCGTGAGGAAATGTTTTGTTTGATTTTTTTCATTTTAAAATTTAAAGCACAACCGCAAGGCACCGTAAGAATAATCCAACCTACATGATTGGACTGAGAAAGTATTTTAAGACAAATCCGACCACAAATGTGGACCAAGGCCAATTGTAATTATTCTTCCATTGGAAGATTATCTTCTATTATTTCCATTGGATGACTATTCCAATTGGCTGTCGCATCGTTTACGCAGATGGTTTCCCTGGAACAGTATTTTTTGCTCGAAAAGAAGCATTGCTTGTCAAAATCAGGGGAATGCCCAACGAATCGTCATTTTCCTTTAAAAAAATCGTAAATATTGAAATGTTTCTGCGACCAATAAAAAATGCTTTTATACCGACATATTACAGAACTTCTCGTTAAATTTTTATATCATTTTCAAAAGGTTTCCACCTATAATTTTGCCTTTTCCTGTAAACCTTTAAATGTCCTTCAACAATGTTTGCACCCTCTGTTCCCTTAATTTCGGGGCCTTTTCCACCTTTTAAGAGACCGTCTAAAAGCTCTATTAAAAGGCTAAAAAATAGACTGAGATAAAATCAAACATTAAATTTTTTTGGCAACAAATCGAACACCCGTCGGCCATCTTTTTAAAATGTTTCGCAACCAGTCGAACACTGGAAATTCGCAGTGTTATTTTCGAAGATCTTTAACAGTTTCCTGATGGAGATATTTTATTTTCCTATAAATCGCTTTTTGTATGGAAATATATTATAAATAACTGAAAAAGTATAAAATAAATATAAATATGAAATAATAATATTATACATATTCAAAAAAATATAAATATTATTTTATTATATTATGATTCAATTATTTATAAAATAAATATATAATTATAATGAATTATAAATAAATATAAAATATAAATATATAAAAATATATTGTAAACTACTGAGTAAATACAAAATAAATATAAATATATAATAAAAGGCGATTCAGGGCCGAATAAATTTAAAAAAATTTAAAAAAATATAGATAAAAAAATTATAAATGTAAATATTACTTTATAAATTATTTATAAAATAAATAAATATTTATAACGAATTATAAATGAAATAAAATATAAATTTGTGGAAATATATTATAAATAACTGTGTAAATATAAAATAAATATAATTATAAAATAATAATAATATTATAAATAAAAAATAATAATGAATTTGAATATTATTTTATACATTATTTATAAAATAAATATATAA
>JAQIBA010000116.1:20490-195869 GCA_028293925.1 Brueelia nebulosa
ATATTAATAGTATTGATAACTTAATATTACATAATAAAATCTTACAGTAAAATAATTAACAAAGAAACTATTAATTTTTGTATTGTCAAAATACTTTTGTAACTTGTAGAATTTCGGAGATTGGGTTATTATTAAGTAGAGATTAATTTGTAATGTTCGAGACTGATCACTTCATGATGAAACTGAACCTTCCTTTGTAGCGATTTAATAACGGACTTGGAGAAGTCATTGATTGTCGTGAAGGATCTCGTGGAATGTCTGCAAGCCACTCTCCTTCAGCTTCACAGAGTGGTCAGGTACAGAGTGGCGGTGACAACGGCTCAAGTGTTCCCTCTTTTCATACGGCTGAGTGATATCTGGGTGGAGATGCAAGAGGAAGTCGACATTATCAGTGAAATCAACAATAACTTTACGGATTTGTCTTTCGCCGCAAAAGTAGGTTGCTTCAAACTGAAGTATATAACTCACCCTTGCGTCATCTCCTATATAAAGACGTGTAATTGCAGTCACTCCTTTCCGCACCCGCAGAGTTCGAATTGCCTTACAATGAAGACTTTGCTCTGCCTGAAGGTGATGAAATCCAAGATTCGTTGGACTTCTACCCCGGAGTGAGGGTTTGTCCTTTTTCGACACTTACAGGAGAGGAACAGCTGCAGGTAGAACTCACATAATGTCAGCAAATGAAAGAAGCACATCCCACTTCTCATATGTTTATTTCAGTACGAGGGGTTTTGTGCATGGAGCCTCGCATGCAGGGAAGGTTTTCTCGTACCTGGAAATATTCAAATCGGAGTTTTGCAGTTCTCAAACCGGTATTATATTTTTTCATCGGATGAAGCTGCTCGCAAATGGGCGTTGGATCCAATTCACCATATAAAAACCATTCTGAAACTCACGAGAACTTATCCGGAACTTATAAAGTTTTTGAATTTATACACCGACTTGGAAAGCAGTTTTTTAGAGCAGTTGTAAGTATCAAGATGAATGGGATATATTTAACGGGTAACCATTCTTTAAAAAAAAATCTTTAGGAAAGCTAAAGAAGAGGAAAAGCCCACTTCTCTTCCAAAAGCGGATGCTTTTGTGCAGACGGACCTCCACCCTCTGCAAAGTCACCTGAACAGAGATTACACCTTCAGCGAGTGGGAACTCAAGAGGAAAGCCATCAGACTCGCCACCCTCACCAGGTACGTGACCAGATCTCAGCAGACGACGAAGAAGAGCTGTTTCCGGTCGGAGGTTGCCGTTCAGGTGACTCCCCAGAAAAGCACAGGCACACAGACGTCGAGGGATGGCTGTTGCAACCACTCACCCTTTCCCCGGTCGGCGTGGATGTTCACATCCGAACGGGGGGAGGATCTCCGGCGCGAGTCAGATATTTTTAGCGCTGCTACAGGCTAATTATCAGCATTGCATATATACGAGCGGAAATGATGTAACAAAAGAGGCAGTTGCCTCTTTTTTGATAGCGGCTGTTTCTTTTACAAACTGTGCCGCATCTGCAACCGAATGAATGTTTCTTATATTACAGTATATGTCGTATCTTACAGTCTTTCATTAACCACATGTGTAGTATTACAATCACGAAAATAATTTACATATTTCTTCCTGTTCCTCTTCTCAAGGTAAAAATTTCATTCATCATAAACTATCCTCTCTGGGCATTTATACATTATCTTTTTAATTAGCAAAGTCTGCCGCTGGGTTTCCGAATTTAGATTTTTCATTACTCTTTTGTCTCAGTTTGTTTTTCATTACTGACATAAATTAAGGCCGAAATACAAAAATTTAATTGAAATTCCAGTTTAATTTTTGTAAATGATAATTAGACAAGCAAATAAAACGGTTTTATTCCCTAAGGTCAAAAATTTTTTGTTCTGACCTCCATCGGAGTAAAATAAGATAAAAATTTATAATATTTGAGTCAGCTGGCGTCGATGATTACTCATTCAGCTGCAGCCCGTGGATTTTTAAAATGCGTCAGAAGTCAGAGGAGTTATCGAAACTGATTTCGCGGTATTCTTTCGCATTTTTATCCGGAAGGATGCCACGATGTCGCTCATGAATAATAATTATCGACCTTCGAATTCCTCCACATATTTTTTCCAATATTATTTATGGAATGTTATGTTGAAATTTATGAGATGTGCACAGGCTTTTGCTTTGTGTAGTTTTTCCTGCTTTGCTTTGTCCGAAGTTGATTTATATTTTAGTCTCGAACATCTAAATCATTTTAGAGGAATTATAATCGAAAAATCCTTGCGTTCGAACACCCCTTTACTTATTTTGAAATATCTGAAAATAAATAGAGTAAAACAGAAAGAAGAAATTACGGAAAAATTGAGAATTTTTCTGAAACACGAGTTTAAAAAATACAAGAATAAACCCAAAACGATTTTGGTTGTATATATTTACATATCAAACTAATAATTGTCATAATTAAATTTTATAATTTGAAGTAAATATTCCAGTTAAACAGGCAGAGCCCTTTTTTATAAAATAAAAAGCCTTCGAATCCGTTGGGAAAATAAAATTATCGGCCATGTTGGATCTGTGCCTGGTTGCTAAGCAACGCGGAGGTGTTGATGACGCGGCCTCATGGATTTCATTGTGAACGTACGATTAGACATTTAGTGGGAGTTCGTCTTTCATTCAGTATCAACTATGTATCGGTTTAATGTTCTCGTGAAGTTAAAATGGCGATAAAAGTTAGATGGAAATTTTCATGCAGTGTTTTTATTTGTATATTTAGTGCGTGTTCTTTAAAATTAGTAGATAGCGTTATTTTAAGTAAGTATAGCGGTGCCATCGAAATATTTAATTCATTTCCGTTTAATTCTTGACAAGCAAATATTAATTATTCGGAGGGCTCGTCCTGCCGTAATGGCGTCCGTATTTTTGTAATAATGACTAATAGTTGATGACCGTTGAATTCATTAATTAAATACCTGATTTACGTAACGATTATTACGTGGGCCGTATCACGTATTACAGTTCTGTAATTAACCGATTTTTGTGTTGCATTAAAAAATTAAATTTTTCATGACAGTTTCTTCATTACTTAGCCTTGAGAAAATATTTACGGTGTTTGACCTTATCTGATGAGTATCATCCAAAAAACCGGAGCATTGAAGTTTACCCACTGTTATCTGTTTTTTCTTAGGCTGTCAATATATATACTGTCAATTTCAAAATACATTTCCTAGTCACTTTTTTTAGATATAGACAAACTTGGATAATAAACCAATAAATCATCGTTATACGTTCTGATATATCAAAAATTTATTAATTAGTTCTTTAATTGACTGGACAAAAGCAATATATGGTTCCTAATAATCAATTGATTAAGGCAACAAATGCTAAAAATAGAAGTTTGAAAAGTTTTACACCTTTTGACAAAGATTTATACTATTTAAAATTTACAAATGTCATTGTTTTTAGTGTATCAGCCACTTTTATTTGATATTCATTAGTTTAAACTCTCTAATGGATCTGATTTTTAATTAAGTTTCTTCATGGGCTGATAGGAAGTCTTTGCAAATATTGAATTCATTACAGAAATTAGGACAAAGTTAACATCTGAATTTGTTTTAACCGTTTTACATTTGTAAATTGTACATGAATGATATCGGAAAGTTTCAGTTATAAATTCAAATCGGTTTACAGCAAAATGCTTTTTTTCTGCATTAAATCAAGTCATTAGTAATAACTGTTCTTTTAAAATCATTATATTTAAATATCAGTTGAAAAACAATAAAATTGACCTGAATTTTTATAATGAAAGTTCTGATTAATACACTGAAATAAACTTTCTTTTATTTTTAAGGCATTACTATCATAAAACTGTTCAAATACAATATTATGATAGTTTATAATATATGATACAAATAATATTAATGATACTACTGATAATAATACAGTATATGATAGTAAATAAATGTTTTGGCCATCTAAATAGTAATTTTTAATCTAAATAGTAATTAACTCTGCATTTTCATCACATTTTCTTAAAACTTCCAAATTCAGGTTTTAGATCTGAGTATTTTGCACATATTTGATATTTATTTATAAAATGAAGTGCAGTTGGAAGAAATTAAAAAAATTATTCAGTGTATTTTATGAGCAGAGCTTTATATCATGCACACATGCAATTAAAATATTTATTAACTAATCAAAAATATCTTTTGCATAATTTTAAAGCAAAATCACATTTTTGAGAATCGTAGGATTTTAAATTCTCTTTATATGTATTGTGTAAATTATTACATTGCAATGGAAAATAAATAGGAAGTATAATTGAGGGTAAAAGGTCAATTAAATTTGAAGGCATTGGACTTCAGTTAAGAGGAATAGTTCCTAAAATGTATTCAATCTCGAAAGATTCGAGATTAGGAAAATAAATTTTGTTTTAAATAACCATTATGAATATTTATCGAAAGGAAAAAAAAATGAAGGCGAAAATGTTTTATTATTAATATTTCGTTCCCTTACCGTATAAAATGCAAAATCAGTGTGGGGTGTTAAAAATAACCTCGGTTCACTCGTCACCGGGGCTTTTATTTTATTTTCATGGGAGATTCGTAAGGAATCATACGCAAGCGTTTACCCGAATAAGTCAGCGACAGCTTTTTACTTTTTAAAATATTGCTTTTCGGTCGATTAAGGCATGGCCGAGTTCAGGGCCCGGATTTGTTTTGCTCCGGATAGTGAAATTCACGACATTGTAATGATCAAATCGCATCTGGGTGAAGAGAATGAAAGATGTCAACCCCCTCTCTCTCTCTCTCTCTCTCCCCCTTTCTCTCTCTCTTACTCCTTCTCCCATAAAAAGAAAAAAAAAACTCAAAAAAGCTGCTCATGACGTCTTTTTTCCATTTCATTTCCTCTCGCTGCGTTCCTCTCACGTCACAATAACGGAGCCATGACGAGATGGGATGTTAATGAACTTGGAAAGTGAGAGTCTGTTGTTTTATTTTTGCTTACAAACTGACTCGAATGACAGGAAGTTATTCTGTAAACATGTCTCCCGGTGAATTCTCCCCGGGTTTTAAAATCGAGGGGTTGGAAGTCTCAACATTTTGAAAACACGAAAATGAAGTTCTGCTGAAGCTTTAAAATAAGAAAAAATCACTATCATGGGAGGTGGCACCCGATGATGTTCACCAGAAGCCCTGAAATCAAAAAAAAAAACAAGGTCGACTCAGCAATAAAAGCTTTTAACTACCGCAACTTCCCGAAAAATACAAAAAAACCGCGGTGCCTTTTCGAAGAAGTTGAAGTGTAATTTAACAGGCGCCCAATATAATCCCTCGCCCCCCCTCCCACCCCCCCTTACGGGAGAATCGATCGCTGGTTTTAAAAAAGGGGGATGCTGGGATAGATGGAAGAGCAGCTGCTGCAGTAGAAGCTTTTTGGAGGAAAGAAATTAAAGATTGGCTTGAAACCAATTCTGGAATTGATCTTGTAAATAAATTGTATAAAAAATTAGCTTTTTATTATGGAAACAGTTTTATTTGTTTATTCATCTAATGGCATTGCCTTGGAAAATAAAAAACCCGACGGGGGATCTGTGGGTCTTCTAGGAGAGGCTGCCGGAATAGATTTGGGGTTTACTAATGGGCTTCCGCCTGTTCGAGTCGACTGCTGCAAGAGATGTGATATGAAAGGGTTAAAAAGTGCCCGCCCATCTCTCTCTCTCAACCGTGATATTACTTATTGTCACCCGTCTGGAGGGTTTCGTCACCTGTTTAATCAAAATGGCATTTGTTTAATGCAACAAAAGTCAACGGCAAAGAGTAAATAAACAAATGTTACATTTAATAAGGAAGTCAGTGTATAATGGGGCCGTGTTCAACCTTCCATTTAAAACAAGAGAATCTGGTTCGGACTTCGCTAACCAAAAAGGCACTCGTTCAGTTTTGGGTCAAGGACTATTTATCGTACGTCTTTGCCCATCATTTGCATAATCATATGTCCGGGACTAGAGGTTTTGAATGAGCTCGATTTTGATTTCTTTGTTTCGCGATGCCAGTCCCAAATGACTGTTTGCAGGGTTTCCGGCCCGCCCTCCTCTGATACAAAAGTCTACGGATAAGTGCAACGCACCCTTTGAACCCGCGAGGCAAAACAATGAAACGCCAAACAGATCGCCAAATCCGCGTGCACGTGCCCGCACTTTTGGTTATAGTTCAGTCCCAACAGTTGCTAAGCCGTCACCTATTCATAAAGCAAAAATTTGGGAGATTTGGCCTCGTTCCCTCACAGCCTTCAAATAAATAATCCGGTCGTTGGCTGGTCTTTAGGCGGTCGCGATTGTGTATTCGGAAAACAGCGTTTGGGAAATCTCTCTGAGGCAAACCATAATCTCTTTTAGGTTTACTGGGTTAATATTCGTATCAATTTAACTCGGAATCAATTTTATTTTATCAAATTTAGTTCGCTTTTCACAAAATATTTGACCCTATTCGGCAATATTCGGCCGCTGACCGCATTATCTTACGAAGAAGCTAGAAATAGTCGTTTTAGCTCTTTCGAGTACGATTAAAAACTCTCAAGGTAATTCAGAAAAAAAATTTCCATCAATCAAGTCAATCGAAAATCGATAACTGATTGGCTCTCCTCATTAGAGGTCGAATTGACCGGAATGTGTCACCAGCCGCCGAAGGACGACTGCTAACCGGGAACCGCTGAAATCCTCCCGAAATGGAAGCGAACGGGGAAAAGGGAAGCGACTGGGCGTGGATCCGAACTTGATTATTCGGACTTATCTGAGTAGGATGAGATTTGAGAAGTCGCGTTACGGTTTTTCACCCGGGGAATGCCCACGCATGCTCGCCCAGAGTTGGAGAAGAGCTGGAAAGATGGCCCAACTATAGATGGGTACATGGGGAATTATTTGGGTGTTCACCCCCGAACGAAGGGAGGGTTTAGTTTTCTTTTTAATTCCTCGCAATGCCCACCTGCGATTAATTATCGATTTCATCAGGTGACGTCGGGTTAATTTAAAATCCCTTAAACGAGAGTAATATTAGTCAGTAAGAAGGGGGAAGAAATTAGAAAAGCTGGAAATTAAGGGTAACCCGAATTCTTGTTACAGATGAAACTCGACCGGAATTATAGTAGGAAAATAGACGTAATAATTAATTTTAAAAAAGTTTGAAATGGATTGGCTGCCCGAGGAGAAGGACACGAGCCGCCCATTGGCCATTCGGGGGATCGTCTGCGAGAAATTTTACGGAGATACTCCCACCGTTAAGGTTTATGCGGCTGTATTAAACACGTCGAAGCACATATCGGAAATCGTTAAGTGCCTGAGTCAAATACTGCCGGTGCCCAATTTGAAACACTTGAAGAGAGTGAAAAAGCACGAAGGGAGCTTTTATGTAATATTGGATGTCTTCCCGGAAGTCGAGAAGGAGGAAGAATGTCCCAGCAAAAGAATAAAACTGGGTGCGACCTCATACCTGGAGCAGTTGAGGCCGAAGGGGTTCAAGTTCGAGGAATGGGGAGTCGTGGGCGTCGAAATATGCGACGTACCGAGTTCTGCGCCCCTGACCAGAACACAGTATGAAATGGCAATGAAGTACTGGCCCGTGAATTTCCACCCCGAAAAGAAACTGGAAACGATGATGAGCGAAGACGTTTTCGAGGGCGCTGAAAAAGAGCATCACGTCGCTTGCATGAGATACGTGATGAGGAGGAGCCTGGAGCTGAAGAAAAACGTGGCTTTGGTGGTGGATTTTGCCACGAAGCAGTTCATCGGAATGGGTTTCGACAGAGTGGAACATCATCCCCTCCAGCATGCGATTATGGTTGCGGTGGACGCCGTGGCGAGCGCCAACGGGGGAGGTGCCTGGGAGCTGCCCTTCGGGGAGCTGACCTTCTCGAAGGGGATGACGAAGAATCGATCGGTGGACACCCTTCCAGAGGGGGAGGAAGACACGGCGCCTTACTTATGCACGGGTTACGACCTCTACGTGTTAAGGGAGCCCTGCGTCATGTGCGCCATGTCGCTCGTCCACAGCAGGATCAAAAGAGTTTTCTTCCACGTCCGCGATTCGGAGAAAGGGGCACTGGCATCCAGGTGTCAGGTACACACAATAAAAGACCTGAATCACCATTACGACGTCTTCGAAATGATCGGGGAGTGATTCCATAATGATCGGAATCTCAGGAACATTGTGAGTCAGTTTTTTTATTTTTAACGGGGCAGACGTTTTCCTGGTGTTTGTTTACTGTTGGGAACGCCGAATGAAAGCTTCGGTTGCTGAGCTTCCGCTTTGGAAACGTTTTGGCATTCTGGGATTCTCCATCTTTTTTCAGAATGAAAGAAGTCGTTCAATTCGTTGTGTAAAAAAATGTTAGCAGCCACCTAAGAACCTGAGGTTTCGGGGTCGATCGAGCAATACTCCCCTTCCACGGGTTTCAAGGGAGTAAGGGATGAATTCTTCCACCCCCAAGAAAGTCGCAAGAGGATTGTCGTCTTTCGAAAGCGACTCAAACAAGTGCAATGAAAGAGAACATTATCCGTGTCGTGCATTCATCGACTTAATTGTCCGGATGAATTTTACTTTTTGAAGGTTTCGGCGGCGGAAGGAGGAAGTGTGGCACTGATGAGACCGATGATGATAAGCAATGGAATTCAGCCACCGCTCACAAATCGACATCCCGATTAAACAGCACCTATCGTTTGTTCAACTTCCCAAAATTCCATTACAGAGTTCTAATCAGATTGTAAAGGTTTAAACTTAAGAAGAAATCATTAGTGGCGAAAAACCTGAGTGAGAAAAATAGTGATGTGGGATTTTTTAAAAAGCTTTGCTTATGTTTAAACACCTTGAACGATTTCCGAAGGGAAAAAGAATAAATTGGAAAGCTTTTTGTTGTGTCTGGTGTAAAGTTTGAAAATCCAATTTCCATTCACGTTCACCTGAGTCGGAAACCCGTTGTAGAAATCTCTCAGAACGGTGCGTAATGGTTTTTCTTTGAATTCCAAATGAACTCTAATTCGAAAACGCACATTGAACGATTGAATCAGCCCGTTTCCACGTTTTTTTTTTTTTTCTATACTCAAACCGGTTCTTTTCTGTTTCATTAGGAAAACAAACAGATTTTCCGTGTAGGACATTAGCGGAGCGATTTTCATTAACGAAAATCATTGTCGCGTTTTTGTGTGTAATTTCTCCGCGAATAAAAAGCTTTTTGTTTAGCTTTCGGCCCCGGATGAGGAAATAAATAGAAGCGATAAAAAAAAAAAAATAACAGATTCCGGGGGAATTCGTTCCAAATCGTAATATTTTTCGCTTCCGTTGGGTTTGGTGCCGAGAAAAAAGAACCACAGACGTAAAAATGCGGAATGAGAACGCGTTTGCGGCCGCTGTCGATGGTCTTTTCAGGTATGACGACATTCCCGGAAGCTCAACACGGAGTGGAAACTCGTTTCTATTGTGAGACTGTCGGATCCGCAGACTTCTTAGAATTCTCTAAATGTTTTTGTCGTCGAAGCTTCAAATGAATTCCTCTCGAGGGGACGGATCTTGCCTAATTTTTTCCGGGTCAATTAACATAATTTGGGGTTCTAATTATATAAGTTAATAAATAATTCGATTAATGTTTTTCTTTGTAATCTTAACACGTTCGTTTTTTAAACCGGATGATTCTATTAAATGGCCTCGAACGCGTTAAAGGTGTAGAGGTATTAAAGGCTCTAATGCAGTAGAAAATTCAGCAGAAGGGTGAAAAAAAAACCGAATGCACTAAAGCTCATCGCGGTTGGAAGTAAAAAAATGAGGAGGGGAGAATTTTCAGATGAAATATTCGCATCCGTATGTCAAAAATAGAACAGATTTTCGTTTCTTTTTCGAGTGGTCCAGAAGAATGAGGCAATCAAAACTCCGCTTTCGAAAATTTTTCGTCGAGTCAGCGAAGTCGTTTTTTTTTTACATAAGCAAAAAATGAGAAAGATAAAAAAACTATTATTTTCATGTGGCGTCACATGTTTCCAAATTAAAATGGAAGAGAATTATTTCATAAACGGTAACGTCTCATTTGTCGCCTCTTCTGTATGAATGGGGTTTTTTTTCATAATTGGGCGGTTGTGTTAATGTCCAATCCTTATTAAACTGTTCGCGCAACACAGCCTTCTCTCCATCATGAAATGTTTAAAAAATGGCTTCCTGGGAGGTATGACAAGTAGGTGGGTAATGGTGCAATCATCGAAGGCCTCTTTGCATTGGAATTGCCTCGAAAGAATGCAGGAGAAATAAAATATTTTTTTTTCACATCGGATGAAGTGTAAGAGTATAACCCGGGTACCAGCAAAATGGAAGGGAAGGGGATGAGAATAAAAGATGCCAAAGAAACGGTTCAGCTTCCAAAAAGAGAGAAATCGATTTCTCAAAAAGCCATTAATCTTAAGCGAATAATTGCTGGATTTGTTCCAGATTCGAAACTAGTGCACCCGGTAACGGCTCCCCTAATAATCGCCATTACATCTCAATTATCGAAGGCCGTTAGGAAATGAGAAGAAGAGGCCGTTTGGATTTCTAAATCGGACTCGATTCTGCATTAAAAAAAAAATAAAAGAGAACAGTAAAATTGTACCTCGCCTACCAAAGGTCACACGCTCACTCATGCAAATGAAACTGACTCTCCCGTGACTAAAGATGTTTAATTGGCGCTGGGATTGTCTTAGAGTGTCATCTCCCCATTCCGAGAATCGGAGGAATGACTGACTGAATGGCGCAATGTCAGAAAAAGAGGCTTTGTCGTGAATGCCCAGAAAGAAACTGGCGCTTTGCCGAGAATCCAAAAGGCCGACCTTGATTTAGTTTTCGCCTATTTGAAATGGAAAAGCGTGCTGTAAAAATTGACAAATGATTGCATTGGCAAAGTGACGGGAACAATTGCTGCAGTCAGCTTATTTGCTTTGAAGCCACATAATTGCCCAATTCAGGAGGAATCAAATGACATGGGAATACACGTGAGAATGGTGGAATGCAATTAGGGGCGACGGAGGTGAAAGTAATTCGTGTGAGTTCTTCTGGGGATGATGGCATGAAAAAAGGGTTGACCCACTGATATGGGGTTCTAATTGGAGCCAGAATGGCGTTCGCCTCTTGATATCAGATCGTGGTGATTTTAACGAATTCGAAGTCAGTTTTGGAAACCCTGTTTCTCGTAAACGTGAGTTACACATACGTAATTCACACATTTTGAAAGAAACAATATTCAGAGGTAGTTTTCATCGGCTGCGGAAATTACAGGCTCAATTGTTTTCCTAATTAACATCACTTAGAAGTGTCGGAGAATGGCGAAAGATAAATGCGAATGCTTTGACTGATAGAGTTTTGCAATTAATGAGTCATTCATTTCGCGTGACCCCGGAGACCTTCGGGGCTCTTACGAGAAGCAAACCAATTTATGGTTTTTTTCTTCATTTTGCAGATGACAGAAATCCATCGAAAGATTTCACGGAGCACGGAATCACAAAGCCTAGGATTTACCATGGGAGGTCTAAAAGAGAATTATCGAACACCGTCGACTCCGGCGAAAAGGGCGGTCACACTCAGGATTTGGTAGTTTCGATCGACCTAAACGGGGTCGAAAGACTTTTAGAATTAACAATCAATCATGATCTCATCGGTGGTTCGTACTTCCAAAAGACTCAAGTGAACGGCTCTTACAACATACACAAACCCACAATCGATGTGAGTATATTTGACATTACCTGCATGATATCCGATACCTTCTGCTCTTGTCGCCCGGACATCCCACTGCTCAAACTCACTTCGTCATTTAAGTAAATCCAGCGTCTGTTTGCAAAATGATACAATCCGTGCTTAATCATTTGAAATTTTTCCTTGCAGTCCCCAGATTCCTGATGTCGTACCTGCCAAGAAAAAAGAACGAACCAGGTAGTTCTCCCCCAAATGCACAGGTCAAAAACCTTCGAGGCAGAAATGTCAGGCACATTAGTCCAGTTTAATCGTCTGTAAACTCATTCAGACCTCAGTCATTTGCACACCTTAAATAATGGCCTTAACCCTGCCACTTAGCGGAAGCACAAAGACGGTAAATTACGTCTCTTTTCTGGTTCCAGAAACCGGGCTCGGGGTGTCAGCTCGGGTCGGGTCAACTGACATTTTCACCAAAGACACAATACCCATTCAGATTCCATAAAAAAAGCGCATTTTTATATATCAGTCGTCTTTATCATCTGAAAATGCCGCAGGTTATTCTCATAAGCCCTTAAAATATCATTTGAAACTCGGAATCCTTTTCCTCGGGGAAACTTTCATCCCCGAAATGTATTTTCTCTATAAATTTTTTTTCATCTTTTGTTTCTCCAGTAATTCCTGTTTTTCCATTCGCAACCTAATTTTCTTTCTTTGTCGCAGGTGTTTTTTCCCTATTTTTTATTGATTATATCAAAATTAGTTCTCACTTCTCTGCAATGAATTTGGAAACCGTTTTTAAAATCCATTGACTATTTTTTATAATATTAATAAGAGTTTGAAGTGATGAGCATTTTTGAATATGGAAAATTCAACAGACGTCGCCATTTACAATCATTCCCCGATTTTCGTCGCTCATCAAAAATAATTAGCCTCGTCAAAAAAAAAGTTTCTTTAATGAGTCTCTGCTTTTTTTACAGGAACTAGAATTATGTCATTACCGTGGCTACATACGTCACATTCCAGGCTCTTGGGCGGCCGTGTCGACCTGCTCCGGGTTAAAGGGTGTGGTTTTCGACGGAAAGGACACCTTTTTCATAGACGAGGGACCGCGGGACGGCCTCAATTACATATACAACGGGAGACATTTAAGAGCCGATCGGAATCAATCCTGCGGATTCCCGCAAAGTCACGAATTGTTAAGGGTGAGTTTAAAGCGCGTGATTTCGTGAATGGCCAATTGTTCTCCCTCCGGCGAAAGAGCTAAGTTATAACTCGTTCCAGCTGAAAAGAGACACAGACGCAATCAGGGGTCCATACAACGCGAACAGACAATCCAGATACGTCGAATTGCTTTTGGTGGTGGACCACGAAGAATACAAGGCGTTCAATGACCTAAAAGTCGTCTATCAACACTGTAAAGATATAACGAATATAATCAACGCCGTAAGTGGTTTCGTTTGGGAATGTCTTCTTGCAACAGTTCGGGGGCAACCGTATAAACCGCAGATTTGTCATATTTCAGTTGTTCGTACCGCTTAATATATTCATAGCATTGATCGGGGTGGTCGTCTGGACTGAAAAAGATGAGATCGCGTTGTCCACAAACGGAGATAAGACCCTCACCAGTTTCCTGCATTACAGGAGAGAAGTGTTAGTCAAAGAGCATCCGAACGATAATGCACAGTTATTAACGTAAGTCCTCCGCTTTCTCCACGGGATTGATCCGATTTGTTAATAACTGGTTTGCATCGACAGGAGAGTTCAGTTCGAAGGCGGTGTCGTGGGAAAGGCCCTGAAAGGTCCGATATGCACCTTCGAGTACAGCGGAGGGATTTTCACCGATCACAGCACCGTGGTCGGTCTGGTGGCCACGACAGTCGCCCACGAACTCGGACATAACTTCGGAATGGAGCACGACCGACCCGAATGCAAGTGTCCCGATGACAAATGCATCATGGCCTCCTCGTCAAGGTAATAATCAGTGAAATTCCATTGATTTTTTCATTTTTCTTGGAGGAATCAATTAATTATGTGATTTGCCAGTGGGGATTGATAACTAAAAGCCACGCACCCATCCATTGCCCTGGAAATTTATAGGTCAATTATTGTAAATGGAGTTTTTATATATACAGATAAAGAGCAGATTATAAGTGTAGCTTTTTTTTCAGTTCGCTGTCACCTTCCCATTGGTCGTCTTGTAGTTTGGAATTCCTGGCTCAGGCTTTCGAGCACGGAATGGATTACTGTCTCAGGAACAAACCCACGAAGTTGTTCGATTCCCCGGTTTGCGGGAACGGATTCGTCGAGCCTGGAGAGCAGTGCGACTGCGGCTTGCCACACAGGTGCAACAATCCCTGCTGCAACGCGACCACGTGCATGCTGTTCGCGAACGCGAGTTGCGGCACGGGGGAGTGCTGCGATTTCGAAACCTGCAAGCCCAAGGCGGCGGGCACGGAATGTCGCTCGGCGGAGCACGAGTGCGATCTGCCGGAGTACTGCACGGGGGAGAGCGAGTACTGCCCGACGGACGTGTTCAAAATCGACGGGGAGAGCTGCAGCAAGGGGAAGGCGTTCTGCTACCAGGGCAAGTGCAGGTCCCACTCCGATCAGTGCCAACTGCTGTGGGGACCGAGCGGGAGAAACTCGGACACTCAATGCTACGAGATGAACATCAAAGGGAACATGCACGGGAACTGTGGATATAATCGACTGAATCATACCTACATCAAGTGCTATAACGAGTAAGTCACGACTTGAACGTTTTCTAGCCGTCTTATCACGGAGAAAATTAAATTATTGCACAATGTTGGAAATTGATATAATCGAGATATGATATAATGAATCTCCTAAAGAATGAGCTGAGGATTATTTCGTTTTCTTGCAGAAATGTGTACTGCGGGATGATTCACTGCAGTCATTTCAACGAGAAACTCGAATTCGGAATGGAGTCCGTTTCCATCCTGGCCCAATCCTTCATTAACAACGGCGGGAATATAATCGCCTGCAGGACTGCAATCGTGGATTTGGGTCTGAATGAGGTCGATCCCGGTTTGGCCCCAGACGGTGCGAAATGCGGGGAAGGAAAGGTAACTGAAGCCCCGGACGAGAGTAAAATTCTCCTCTGATCAGCCACACTATTATCACAGGCGATATTCATACATGATTCGTTTTCCAGATGTGCGTGAACCAAAAGTGCATGTCCGTGGGCGACCTCAGGAAAATGACGGCGGATTCCTGTCCGAAAAATTGCAACGGGAATGGCATATGTAACAGTAAGGGGCACTGCCATTGCAACAGAGGCTTCGCACCGCCTTTCTGCGATTATCCCGGGGCTGGAGGAAGCACGGACAGTGGACCAGCCAGTGATCCCAATCGTAAGTTCTGAATTAGCATTTGGAAAAAATTGACGAGCGTGAAATCATTGTTGTATGAATGTTTTTCCAGTGGGAAGGGAAGTCACCATTGCGTTGTACATTACATTTCTCGTCATTATTCTCCTCTCCATTTTGGCCTTCTTATTTATTTACTATACGAGGCACAACGTCAAGATTTGGTGGAAAAAATCTCCCACGAGGCATACTTCATCTCCGTAAGTGTTGAAAAATTTTATTGAAATCATGTCAGGGCTTCCACATATTAATCAACTGGGTAATTATAATTAATTACAGTTGGGAATGTAAGAGGCAACCGCCCGCCCGCGGAACGACCGTTTTGTTACCGGAATCGGTGGGTATCGTCGACGTGGGCATCATTCGGGACAGGTCACCGGGTCCAAAGGCCACCCTCATCAATGAAAAGCCAACGGCCACCATCACGCCCGCCAAACCCAAAGTGACCGACCTTCAGAGTGAATTATTCACGAAGGGGAAAGGATTCACCATCAAGCCTTTGAAAAAGCACACGGACGCCGTTCAAAACTCGGACGTGGGAAACGAGAAGTCGTCAAACTCGACAGCGCCCTCTTACGTCAAGTATGAAAAAATCAATGGCAGCGATGGAACTCTGAGCAACCTCAAATCTAAAAACGAAGACGGAGGACGTCTCCGCGTCATCTCTCCTCCAACCCTACCGAACGTTCATTTCAGTAACCCCAAAACAAAGAAAACGAACGCGAATCCGACGACGAAAGAGTCGACGGATGTGGTGGACACCCCTGCTTTGGTCGTCCCGACGAGGCCGAAGATATCGGAGCCCGTTCTGGAGGGAACCACGGCTAAGGATCTCATAGCGGAGGGCACATGTCTCGTTCCGAGCAGGAAAGCGCCGACCGTTCCCCCGGAGGGCGATCGTTCCGAAGGCTACGACAAAGAACTGCCTCCGATCCCCAAGCAAGTGGCCAAAGTGAGGCCTCTGTCCAGTCCGGTGGAAGCCGTCGACGAGAAGAAACTTTTAAAAGAACTCAATGACCACAAAGAGTATCCCACTCTGACGAGGATAGCGAGTTTAATGAAGAACGCGTCGATCAGTCGCTCGTCAAGCATCAACGAGAAGAACAAAGCCAAAGTCAAATTCGAAATAAAGAAACTCAAGTTCGACAGGGAGAAACTGAAGAACCTGGAGATATCCAATCCCATACCGCAGGTGGACCCCGAAGCGACAGAGAAGAAGGACATCACAGTGAACAGAACTCAGAGCATGCGGGAACCCACTCAGGCCAAACCGAACCTCCAAAGCTTCGGCAGCATGAGAGTGGTGAACGCGGCCAAGAGGCCGACGAGCATTCACGTGCCCAGCAGACCCACCTCGCCCCCTCCGAGGCCCCCTCCGCCGAAACCTGCCTCGCAGGAGTACTCCTACGACGACTGCTTAAACCTCTTGACGGAGAAAGCCGCCCCTCTCGCTCACATCGACGAGGAGAACTCTCCCTCGTCGCCGCATAATATATACGCAGTGATCGAGGAATCGCCAAAACCGCAGAAAAAAACGGACAGCGAACGGAAGGTTCACTTCGACGATGAGAAGTACGAAGAGCCGAAAACGCTGAACAAACCCGAGGAAGTGAAGAGTCTGAATAAAGCTCCATCCGGGAGCACAGAGTCGATGGGACTGCTCGGGGAAATCGTGTCGGAGATACAAGCCCGAAACTTGGACAGCATTTATTCGACGGGGACGCTGAAGCGAACGAAAAACAAAGAAAAAGAACCGGATAATTACGAAACGTCAAACGGGAATATTTACAACGGAAATTTATCGAGTGCGAGAAGCGACGTGAGTTCCTCCAGTTCCAGTAGCGGTTACCTCAATCCGAAAAACATAAATTCCCCCGTGAGTTCCGAGTTGAATGCTGTAAAAAGCAACGTCCAGGCCAAAGCGCAAGAACTGAACAGGAAAAAACCAGAAGAAACGGCAAAGGTCAACAATATCGACCTGAACTCATACAAACCCTACAGTTCGTCCCTGATGAGGAACAGCGGGCCTTTAGCACACAGCTACAAGGACAAAGCTAATTTAAAATCACAGGGGGAATCTCCCAAGGAGAGCAAAGAGGACACTTCCTCCGATAGTCCTCAGGCGATGTCCTCATTCACGCGGCCGTCTCTCCTGGGAACCCCGACACTGCCAAAGCTCACCCCTCTATCCATAACGTCGACGTTTCAAAAGACAAAGGAGGAGGAGGAGGAAACCCCGAAAAACCCGTCCAATCCGGCCGCCAACGGGACTTTGAGAAAGGTGACGCCCAACGGGAAAATAACGAACAGTGTCGCCCCCAAACCCGCCGCGGTGAAACCCAGTGCTCAGGTGACGACAAAGACGACATTGCCCCGGAAAGACGGCCCCGAAGAAAAGTCTGATGTTCAGAAAGCGCCGACGCGACCTCTGCCGGCGATCCCGAAAAAGACCGAAGGAAAACCCCCCCCGGGGGCAGGCCCAGGGCCCACGATCCCCAGGAAAAACAGTAAAGAAAACCTCTTAAGTAAAACCCCCAGTGTGAAGAAACCCCCGACGGAAAAGAAACCGGAAGTGGGGAAATCGGTTCCCAGGAAAAACGTGAACGTGGCCAGTTTGCAAAGCAAATTCGAGGGAACCGGAAATGGCGTCGATGGGAAGAAAACACTCCCCGTCGGCCCCACCCCCAAACCGAAGACGAATAACGATAACAAAACGGGTGCTCAATGATCCATTTCTGATTCCAGTGACCATTTCCAAAGACTTTGAACTTTTCACGTGGTTTATGACACCGCTAAAGCGAAGATTAGCTCGAGATTAGGTGCAGATTAACTAAAGTGACCGTTAAACGTTTCTTTAGGTAATCTGCATCACAACGATATCAACAACAAATTGCAACAGAAAAAAAAACCGTTGAGCTTTAGCGGCGACATAAACTTCGCCGGAGTACGTTTGTATTTATAAAAAGAATTGTAAATATTATTTATTGTATTTTATTATCAGAGTGTTATTTGTAAAAATCCCATTTATATTACCGCATTCTGTGTCATAATTGAGCCAATTATTTGTTATTGAATTTGCTCTGGTGGGCAGAACCGGAACTAAAAGTTTCCGTTTTTTTCTGCTACGGATGCAACCGCAAATTTGTTTTATGAATCACATTTCCGTTGATTCCCCCCCGCTAAGTCAGTTGAAAGTGATTATTTTTGGGACTCCGCCATTGGAGTTTTCCCCCCGAAAGAGCAGCGAGGAACCAAAAATAAATTATGGGAATCACTTTCAGTTGAAACCTTCACACGTGTTAATGGAGAAATATGCACGTGGAATTAGAAAAGCCGCCCGGGGTTTACGATTCGTTTTATAATATTCGACTGATGCGTACAGAGAATAAATGTGAAGACTTTAGAGTAGAATTTTGTTGGACGTTTTAGAAATAAATTCACGGACTGCCTTTACATGATCTCTAAAGCTAAACCAAAGTCCCGTGTAAAACTTCTTTCGTATGTCCCGATAAGGCCCCGAAAGATCATCAATACCCATTCACTTATATTTAGCCTTGAAAGCGAACCGTTGGGGAATTGCCAAAGGGCCCTGAAAGACAATTGAAATTCGCTCTTTCGGTTTGGTCTGACAGAGCGAAATGACAAAACATAAATTTCACTTTTGAATGAGTTAGTTTTTAATTATTTATTGAATTAAATAATTGAAGATAAATTTGCCATTTTAAAGTGACCGTTATTTTTATTGAATTTTACTTCGTTTTGAGGGTTTCTTATTTAAAAGTAAAGCAAATAATAATGCTCAGGGTCATTTGAACTTTTTTTTTAATAACGTTTAATAAACTTTTGCGTTTTGAGATTAACATTTAAAAGCTGAGAAAATAGGTAAGACTTTTGTGAATGACAAACGTTAAAAACATGGATTTTTCATTTGCGAGTATGATTTAAACTTAAGCGTACCATTTTTGGCCTTTTATATTTTTTATATATTATGTACAGTATTTTAGAAATGATGTTGAACGTGTTCTGAACCCAAAAAATTGTAAAGAATGTACATTTGCACATTTTATAATGTAAATAAAAATGTTTTCACGATTTTTAAGTATTCATTTGGTCGTAATGTTCTTTTTAAACCACGTTAAATCCTTTATGTTTGCTTTATGGATGGTTTTATTGCAATTGCGATGCCAATAAAATGACAGCGAATAGTCTTCTAACAGACCAATTTTACGTAATATTAATTCGGGATTTCAATTTCTGACACAAAAGAAAATAAAGTAGATTTATTCGCTGTTTAAATAGATTGTAATGACAAATTGTGTGACTCCTGTTGTTCTCAAAGAAAATTTCAAATCACCGACTCAACTGATTTATTTTGTCTGTTTGTTTGTATTTCTATGAATATTTTTTTTATTTCCTTCGTAACATAAATGGCACAAAGTAACACCAGCGAAATTTTGTCCCCCATCCAACGTAACACCTGTGAATGCTACAAGAAATTACGGGAATTCGGCATTCCACTCTATGTCGCTGACGAGAATGATCTTTACACGGAAAGTCCGAAGTTAATTCCCTACGAAAATGCATTTCAATTCCCAGGAATTTTGAAAATTAAAGAAGTGTCGAGTTATCCAAACGTCGAAGAAAATGAGCTGTACTTCGTGTTCGAGTGAGTACTTTTTTGAGTTGAATCGTTACTGTACTTTGAGCCACTTAACAAACTCAATAATAAGACAATGCAAAAAAGCATTTTGGGTGAAATGTTAACCGTTTTTTAACGGAATTTCCGTTTCAGGCAAATGGTTCATATTTTGCCAAATTTATCGGATTTTGAACAAAACGTTTTAAGTTTCTGGATTCTGGACGTGTTTATAGAAGGTTTATGGACGGCTCAAAACGCAAAAATGGATCACAGTCACCAAAGAGCGACTTTATTATGGATAGCATATTTTTTTAATTACATTCAAAGTAAGAAACAAAATATTCACGGTTCTTTTAGAACAGACATTTTTCGTTATTTATATATTATATTTTGAGGAAAATGGCGACCAACTAAACTACAAATGTCTGTAAGGAAACAAACTTGTTTTTATTTCAGAACAGAATCCGTCTCGAAGGGAAATGTTTTATCATTTAAAAACCGTATTATTCACTGTGAGTTATCCTGAGGAAAACATTGGAGAAGATGATAGACAATCTCCCGAGAGTTTTACCAAAGAAAATGAGGAGGGAGAATATTCGAACCTTAAAAAAGCCTGGAAGCTGCCTCTTCCCCCGGATTTACCAGCAAGCTATAACGATTTTAATAGTTTCACCAGTGAGTGGCGCATTTTATTATAATTTTCACAATAGAAACTGAGGTGGAAATTCTTTCAGGCGAAGACTACAGCTCCACTGCGAGTGAGACAGATAAAACAGTGAAAAGCTCATTGTCTTCCCCGATCGACTTAAAAGAGGAAGAAAATGACACTGAGACAAACATTAAGCATATGAATATCATACTCGAGATTTTATATCGAATGTTTGTTTAATTTAAATAAATAAATACATTTTGTGCTTTATATTAAGCTCATAATTCTTCTGCAGATTCGGCCGACTTTGGGTGTTTCTCGAATTGCAAACTGTGTTTCACGCGATGCCAGCGGTGGAACAAGTGGATCTTCCGTTTACTCTTAAACCTCCCAAACCATTGTACAGACCTGAGCCTTCGATCCAGATGAAACCCGAAAAAAGTGGAAAAAGGCCGAGCCATTCTGAAAAATCCTTCGAAGAAATGGAAACTGAAAGACAGTTACACAAAAGTGATTACATTCTCCCTTTACAGGTATGAAAGAGGAGATCACTGAGAAAATAAGTTCTTTCTTTCACTCACTTTTTCCCATTTCAGGTTGCAGAGGAATCTAAATTGTATCTGAAGCAAATATTTGGACAATTAACCAGCGATCGGTCCGTTCTCACCAAACACAAAGAAGAACGAAGTAAGAAGTGACCGTTATAAAACATTCCGCCATCTTTTTTTGAAACATCGGTTTCATTTTACTTTTATTCTTCCAATGCTTAATTAAAAATTATTCTGATGACTTTTTAGATAGAATTGTGTACCAAGGACCGCAAAAAAGGCTCATATTTTGACCTTTTTTCATTGTGCACTTTGTGAACTTTGTAGCTTTTTCACAGGGCATTTTAATACCCAACTGTCTGTATTTGTTCCAACCGGTAGAATACAAATCTCCATTTTCTGAAACATTTTTCTAATGTTAAATGAAAGATAAAGGAAGGAGAGGTGAAAAGGTGATCATAAACAACTTTCAACTTGATTACCTAAGACAGCTATGGTGTGTCTTCTCCCACATGCCACATCCACAACTTTCATTCCAGAATGTTCAACATCCACTAATTCAGGCAGAGCTGTCAAGCCTATCTCTTTCCCATTTTCAAAAGCAGACAGTTGTCCATAATTATTCCATCCCCAGGTGTAGAGATCTCCTGAATCTGTAACAGCACAGGAATGCCAACCCCCTGTTGCTATCTTTGTGACTTTTAATCCTTCCAGAGCTGCCACCTGCACAGGTTGAAGTGCTGGATCCAGGTTTCCAAGTCCCAACTGTCCCCTACTACAAGACAATAGAATCAAAATTTTAAACTGTTTAAATTTCTACAATCAAACATACCTTCCATTTCCAAAGGCCAAAACACAGCCAGATTCTGTCAAAATTAAACTGTGCTCAAGCCCAGATGAAACATCAATGGCTTTATCTATATCATATGGATATAACAGTTTCAGACAGTTGTCTCCTGATAATAACCAGACACTTCCATTGCTCAATAACAAAATTATCTCTGTGTGACTTAACTGAAAGGAAAATTTTATGATTCTGTTTCCTGTTTCCTCCCATACAGACTTCTCTTCTAAGCAGTCAAATTTAAATGCTACTTTTATCCAGTTCTCACTACTGTAACTGTATTTCCAGATGTAATTCTTCTCACTGGCTATCAGAAACTCATCACAGCTTTCAAAAGTACTTATATTTTCAGGTTTATGAAATTCATGTAATACTTTCTTATCATTGCTTAAAACTCCATGAATTTTAAAATATTTTTCAGTCTCAATCAAAACAAATCTGTGTGTGCAGGAACTTAAAATTCCATCTATAACAACAGAGGTCCATTCCTGAATGACTTTGGGATGATCTTCCTTATCATTTGGGAATTGATGATAACCATTGTAACCGACAAAGCACAATTCAGTCATTGAAGAAGTAAAACTCAGCTTGTCAGGTGTCAACTCACCTAAATAAAAATCCTGTATTTAAATTTTGTAAAAATAAATTGTTTTATATTGATGGGTCATTTCAGTAACAAAACCTTCTCATATTAGAAAAATTATATTAAATGATATGACAATGTTTTAACTGAGCAGAAGCAATAGAGAACTGAAGGAAGTCATTATTTTGAAAATGAAATTAAATTTTCTCCTGGGTGAGGGTCAACAACATTTTAAACACAGTCTGATCACACTCGTTTAAAAACAATATCATACCTTTTATTAGCAGCTTCTCTCAAAAATGGGTCGCTTAATAAAAAATATTTCATAACAAAAACGTTAATGGGCTCGTGACCCTAAGCATAACCTAACCTCGTCAAAGGAAATTTCAACAACCGAATTAAAAATTACGCCTTCATTAAAAATACTTTCGTAACACCTTGACATAAACTTTGCTTACTCCGATTAACCTAATTTAAAGACTTCAAACCGCTTTCAAAAGTTAAGAGCGCGGGATTTGATTTTTTTCTCCATTGTTCGTTAGTTTGCATGCGCAAGATCGGATGTTGTGAATTTTAAATCTCACAATTCGGGACTTCTTTTAAACCCGATTGTGAGAATTTAACATTAATAAAGCGAAAAATTCGGTATAATTGAAATCGCACGATTGTAAAATGAATGCGTTTAAATTAAATAACTGCAATTTTTTTTGTAACGAATAAAAGTTAAAAGTATAGTTGAAATAATGTGAATGTAGAGTTTGTAAATGCCAGAAGATTTTCATTGGAGATTTATTCTTTAACATCTCGACTGCAGTTCTCTGTTGATGGGAAAAAGGAAGTGGTTGTGAATCTAGAGAAACAGTTTAAAATTAAAATTAAATATTGGAATTGTTTTTCGCAGTTCGATGTGCTCTTCTTTTTTATTATCGGAACGAAGTCATCGAAAACTTTTATCGATCAGTGCAAGCATAACATCCAAAACGGCAATCCCAAAGAAACTAAGTAATTACCACATTGGAAAACGTTTCAGAATGTGGTTTCACTGCTCCAAAGTGGACAATCTCAACTGGAAGGAAAATCTCTTCCTGAGTTTGCTCGAAGAGTGCAAATGCAATTATCCGGGAGCATCGCTGAGTTATCAGATCAGAAGCAAACTGGAAAAACTCTCGAGGAATGCCAGACGGGAAATCGCAAGTCTTTCCAAAGACGGTTGCACACCCCTTTTCATGGCATGCAAAAAGGGACACGTCGAAATAGTGGAATATTTAATCACAGTTTGTGATGTAGATATCGAACAAAGGGGGATATTCGAGCTGGACGCCAGCAACGATCCTTGCGTGACACCACTTTGGTGTGCTGCTGTTTCTGGAAAGCTTCCCGTCACGAAGTGTCTTATTAAGCATGGAGCTGATATTAACGCCGTTTCTGACGCTGGTAAATACTAAGAGATTTTATTTTTAAACACTCAAAATAAATCCCAAACGAATCTCAAGGAGAGAATTTGAAAATGACCAGCAGCAATGTCACTTGATGTATCACCACTGACTCAGAGCCAATGTAGTAAGCAATAATGCATTCTGTTTCCCCCCTAAGCTGACCTGCATTCTTTAACTGTAGTTCAAACTGATTCTGAAAAGTGTTTGTAAGATGATTAAAAAAGAGCTGTTGTTGAAATATTATGAAAAATAAATAAAAATTGAGGGAAAGTCAAGTATTTGTTTTATAACTTATAAAAATGTACATTTGTCAAACAATGGTGTCCACACTGGTTATTTCAAGTCATGAATCAACCACAGATTGGAATGTTCATTAGAAACTAATTTGGTTTGCAGTCAAAATACATGAAAAACTTTGTCTGTCTCATCCTGATTTTTGGGTGTTTTCCAAATAATATTTTCCCCGATGTAAGCATTGTTTATTCCACAAATGCACTTAATAGGGACACAATGTGATTTATGAGAGCTTTTTCTTTTTATGAGACTCATAATTTGTGTGCCAATAAATAAATCAGTGAATAAAATGGGGAAATTCGGGTAACCCAGTGTGGGTCACTTGCCAAGGCCAAATTGTTTCTAGCAGCTGATTCAGCTCTCCCGTTGGTTTGTTTTCAGGCTCAACACCTGTAAGAAGCGCTTGCTTTTTGAATCATTTTGATATCGTTTCTTATCTCGTTGAACATGGAGCTGATATTCAAAGGGGGAATTATAACGGTGGAACTTGTCTCATTAATTCCGTCCAAAGTGTGGAGTTGTGCTCTTATTTATTACAGCATGGGGCTGATGTCAATGCCAAAGATGTGAAGGATAAAACTGCTCTCCATTATGCTGTTCAGGTGAGTCCTCCAACAAAAAATTATTCCTTTCATATGTTAACCTTTTAAATTACTTCAGGAACGACGATTCGAGGCTACAAAACTCCTGTTGGATCACGGAGCTGATCCCTACGCGAAAAGTCGATGGAATGACGATGCTCTTCGATTGGCATGTCTTCAAGGAGCGGTGGAGATATTCGAGTACCTCATAACGAGAGTGCCCTATCCTTTGGAAAGACTGGCAGACGCCCATGAACTTTTAGGATCAACTCTCCTGGACGAGTTTAACGACATTCAGGTACAGCCAGGATTACACTTTCCGAAATAATTGACGATTTATAAATATTCAACCTTTACAGGCGGCCCTCGACCATTGGAGAATTGCCCTTTCCATCAGAAATCAATCGACTCCTGCATTGGAAAAACTACCGGTGATGCCTCCCAGACGAGAGTTTAAATATTCCAGGGAATTCAGGACTGAGGAAGAACTGAGAGGAATCGCTTTTGATTTGGACGAACTCTGGATTCAAAGCCTGCTTATCTGTGAAAGGATTTTGGGGCCCGATCATAAAAACTTTGTATCGAGACTCATGTACAGGGGAGCTGCTTATGCGGATGCACTCAGATATCAAAAATGTATCGATTTATGGAAGCGAAATTTGGAAATTCGAGTCGAGAAAGATTCTGTATGTTCGTTATAGTTTCGTATGTGTGTGTATAGTTTCTCATGTGTGTGTGTTTTTTTGTAGATTTTATTCAGCGACACCTGTCTCATCTCTCAAGGGTTGGTTCAATTGTATGTGGATTTTAAGTGCTCAAATTTCGTAGAAAAGACGGGGATGTCATCTTTCCAAGACGTGCCTAAGTTTGAAGACCTCGTGGATACTCTGAAACTCCTCGGAGATCAATTACCCGTTTCCAGACAGTTATTACAGGTGATTATCCCTCTCTCAATTGTCGATGGGGATTTATTGATCCGACTGATTCTCTCTTCAGATTCGTCCGGTACATAAAAAACAACAGGAGAATTTCGACAGAATCCTCAGATGCGTCACTCATTTGATATATTTATTAGTGGAAGCGAGCAGAACGGAAGAGGAGAAGAAAATCGTGAAGAATTTAGTCATGAAATTGGTTCAAACGAATCCGAGAAGCGCTTTCCACGGAGACACTTTGCTTCACTTATGCGTTTCCAGATTAAACACAATAAAAACAACCGATCTGATGAACAGCAGCCAAGTGAGTGTTTCACCGAAAATAGAAATCCCTTGTGTGGAATTTCACCAATCGAGTGTCCTTAGTTTTAAAAAAAAATTCCAATAAAAAAATAAACAGTATCGCGGAAACATGAATGAAATGTTGATTTTCCGCTTTTGAGTTTGGAGGCCAATGCCTTAAGCAATTGCATTAAGCTCAGTGTAAATTTTAACCTTAGATTTTGTCTCCCGCAGCGAGCGTGGGCGCCATGTTGGTTTTTTTTTTATTAATAATTCGTCTGTGAATAACCAAGGATTCTCTTTGGCCGCAGGTTATATTTCCAAATCTCAGTGTGATCGAATTGCTTCTCGAATGCGGAGCACCCGTGAATGCCATCAATCAGTGTCATTCAACACCTCTTCATGTTGCATCCAATACTTATAATTATTCTGCTCCCGTAAGTGGATTTTGTGTTTGTTTAAATCCCCCCAAAGAGCGCTAAAAATGTAGCATACAACGGAAAAAGCTTCGAGAAAGGATCAAAAGTCAATTTCGTTTCAGATGGTGAAACTCCTGTTGGAGAACGGGGCCCATCTCGACCAACCCAACCACAAAGGAGAAACCCCCAAATCTCTCCTCATGCACAATCACAAAGAGCTCCGCCTCGTGCAGTACGTCTCATTGAAATGCCTCGCGGCCACCGCCGTCGTTCGCTACAACATTCACTACAAAGGCAACGTCCCTGTGGTTTTAGAAACTTTCCTAAAGTTTCACAAACCATGAGAGTGGACACCCCCTCTTGGAAAGCTTTGAAATTCACGCGCGAACACCAAATCAGCTTTTATTCGTCAGTACTTAACGGGATTGCACCTCCTCAATGAAAACTGAATATGGTTTTCCTTTCGTTTAGACCAATTATGGACCACTGCGGTTCAGTATTTGTATTCCGTTCTGCCTTGTGAGTTCTACTGCCAGGATTTTGGGAAAGGGGTGATAAAAGTGGGAGGGATGACTAAGGGAGGAAAAATGAAATGCTAACCTCTCGGTTGGGTCCTCTGAATATATTTATTTAATTTTTAATTCTTTAATATTTATACATAATATAGGAATTTATTTATTATCGTATTGGTGTATAATTTCCCGCAAAACAGTTCCTGATGTGTTTTTGTAAAATTGTAGTAAATCTTTGGTACTACAAAATTGCATGTTGTAGTTGAATACACTTCTGTACTGTTTTATACCTTTGTTTTGTTTTCTATAATTTTGAGGTTGAATTTTCACTTCTTTTCCAGCGATTGGCTGAAATTGGAAGTGAAGTTGGAAAAGATAGTTTTCATTTCTGTACTTAATTTTTCTGTTCTTTCCGTCTTTTTTAATTTTTTCCCGATACTAAACTGAAGAGAGAGAGAATAACAGTTTATATTGAAAGTAAAAAGATTCAGGTGAGTTTAAGTGAACTCATTCGAGTGCATTCCATTCATTAATGGCTCACGTTTGGCACTGATTATCGACGTCCGATCGCAATTGTATTTTATATTTGAGTTATTATTACGATCAAATAAAAAAGAATTAAAGACTAGGTCAGTCTGACAAAGTGCAAATTTATAAAAAAGAGTTTGCGAACAGGTGGTGCATTCAAAACGGAACCCTCGACGGAACCGATTGCGTCAAATAACAGTTATGAAGAAACAACAGTTATCCTACGTTGCTAAGGTCATTGTCACTCTTCTCAAACTCGTTCTCCGGTAGAGTAGATGATCGTTTTTGTATAACTTAGAACCCTCGTTTTCTTACGATTCACTCCCAAGAAGAAGTCGGATTGGGTTTGGAACCTATTAACTCCATAAAACATTCGTCGGCCATTCGTCGTCTGAAATGGAATTAACGGATTTGCACTCACACAGTTAAACTGACACATTTCTATAAAATCAAATCAAATAATTTAAACCGTTTAATATTTGCAGTTATTATAATATAAACAGAAATTACGTAATTCACATTGTTTTTGTGTAATTTTTATACAAATATACAGTCGGAATATCGTTTAAAAACAATATTTTAAAAATTTAACGGTTACAAAGTTAATCGACAACATTACTAACCATTCGACTCGTTGCCAAAAAGCTTCGAATCGTGTCCAGAACCTTTTGGCACCTCCAAGTGAAGTTAAACCGTTTTAAATCGCGACTCAGGGAATGAACCACGGTTCATTAAATCACAAGACCGGTGGAACCGTTAAGTATAAGAAAAGAAGAATTTCTTTTTATGTTTTCCACGCGTACCTGACGTTCACCTCTTGGTGTTTTCGAAAAATTGGTGTGTTTTTCCAAAATTTCATTAGTGACGCACCCGCATTGAGATAAAAAGGTAGGAGTTGTATTTTTATTGGTTTGTGGCGACTCGTGGGTTTTTATTTTACATTGGCGCTTAATTTTCGTTTATTTATTGAAATTTTACCGTTGCGCTGCGAATTTTAACGGTCAGAGAGGAATTTTGCCAAAATTAAATTATTACAAACCGAATTTTCATTCCCGAAATGAGTAATTTTGAAGAGTTTTAAATAATTTTGGATTCAATTTTACAGGATTGTTTTAATTTTAGTTGTAATGTGTGAAGGAATTTGTATTTGTTTTAAAAAATTCGGGGGTCCCTTTATTTATTTATTACGATGAAAATTTAAATTTATGAATTTATTGGCAATACTTTTAGTCACGTTGCATTGCATCTTAACAATCGAATTTTTCCAGTGGTTTCACGTAGTTAACGTGAGCTTATTAATTTCAAAAGACAGACGAAAAATAGCGGTACTTTTGCATAAACCGCTCTTCGTTCATTCGATCTTCGAAAGAAATTTCCCAGAAGCAATTCAACTGAGTGCAATGGCAGCAATCATAAAATAATCATATCAATCCGGTCGTATCTTATCGGATAAGGAGTTAATTATTACTGTTTCTGGCAGATTCTGTTTCGAAAATGGCGAGACAACACATTATTTCGGCGAGCATTGTATTATTTCTGCTCGTTTCGGTCAGTCGCACCTGCAGATGATGAACCCACTTTGTTTGACTTCGCTCAGTCGCTCCTGCAGGAATCGGCCCGGAACCAAAAGGGAAATTCAGGTACGGATTGGGACTTAATCACAAACAGGGTTTTACCCTGACTCATCCGGATGTTAGTTGTGTAACAGTCGGTGAAAGGTGTGTATACATTTGTGTACAGGTTTGAGCGTCCTCAGCGGTTTAGTTCAGGGTTTCATGCAGACCGAAGGAGGAAAGCAACTGGGAGATATGCTCACGAAAAGCAATGGCGGATCAGTGGATCTCATATCAAGTACGGACAATCTATTTTGTCTTTTTAACATTATCATAATTGCTTACTTTTATTTGAACAGACCTGGCGTCGATATGGCAGGCATCAAAGTTTAATTTCGCGGCGACCGACCAAACGGGTGCAAAGAGAGACCTCAACATAGACCCATCCATCCTCGGATCGATGGTCGACCTCTTCTCCACCCTCAGCAAGGCCTCAACGGATGCAGACAACAATAACGTCGATGAAAACAATAACGACAAACAGGAGATCGGACAGGGGAAAGAGGAATCCTCCGTGAATTGGGATGCAATTCTGTCATTTGCGGGTGAGCAGAGGTGCCAACAAAATAACTGACCTCAGCAGTGGTCAACAAAATAACTTGTGGATTTATTCAGGAAATATGATATCATCGATGTCGAGTAGTAATCAGCAGAAGGACGACAGCACGGGTTCTGCTGGAGGGTTGGAATCCTTCCTGTCTTTCCTCCCCGTTTTGATTAATTCCATGTCGGGACAGCACAACGCGCATTCTTCCCCGTCCATCCCCCATCATACTCACCCTCAGTTCCTTCCTCCCTTCCTGGAGAACCTCCACGAGTATTGGGATCACTTTTCCAACAGCGAATTCGGGAGAACTCTTTGGGAAAACTCCGGACTCTCCGAACTGGTGAAAGCGTTCAGTAACAGCAAAGGAGAATTAGAAACGGATAAAATCTTCGAGAGTTTAGAGAACAATACTTTCAGAAGGCGGTGGATTAAAAGCATTTCCAGTTTTGTCGCGCAATGGGTGAAGCATTTTACCAACCCTGAGATACAGAAAAGGTAAGTCAACGCCCGATTCCTCTTCCTTTCACAGTTTTCAGTTACACATTACTTACAGTTACCTACAAACGGGTCAAATTGTCTGCAACAGCTTCCTGAAAGCTCAGGGGTATCCAAAAGAAACTCTAATCGATCTCAACAAACCCGCCGACAGCATCAGCGCACTGACAAACGCTGTTTTCAAAAGACAATTCAACCTGAAAGTCAACTCAGAGGTTTATGTCCGTCCGGCCATTGCTTACATTCAGGTACGTCTGAAATATAACTCACAAACTGGAAAACACTCACTGCACGAATATTCTCCTTCAGGAATTATTCAGAATAGGACAGAAGAAAGGACTCGGAGTGCTGAAACTCTCTTCCGCGGATATCGAATCACACTTATCGGAGACGATCGACAGTGACGTAATTGAGCCAATTCTGAGAGTGAATCGCGCCTACAAATTCGCTTTGAGGAAACCGAAATGCGCAAAATACGTTCTCTGTGCTGTGAATCTAAACAACGATAAAACGAAAGCAGGACTCAAACCGGGTATCACCAAACTGTCCAGGTGAGTTTCAATGCTGATTTAAGCAGTCCGATGTCACTTGTAAGACGCAACATTCTTTACAGTCTGGGTGCGGCCTGGTTCTTCTCCAATCAGCGAAACGTTTCATTCTGGAGCCTTTACGAGGCGGCGGTGGAAGGGAGATCGTGTTCGAAATTCGACCACAACTGTTCCGAATTCCACACCGAAGACATGAAAGCAACGACCGAATATTATCACAACGAACTTTGAAAATAGTCTAATCAAATTCAAACGCCCTTTTTCATTTTTTATCCGAAATAACGAATAAAAACGGACTTGGGCATTTGATTCGGGTCTATAAAAGACTGCTAACCGAGGGTTGGACATTTGCAACCCTCGAAACTACCTTCGGACTGAAAGCCGTTATTATTCTTCCTCATTGGATTTTGCTCAACCGGCTTTTCCCGACAAACAATTAATTATATGTAAATAGCTTTAATATTAGGATTTTGTTGAATTAAATTATAAATTAATTAATTAAATTTTTAATATTTTGTTCAAATTCCAAACCTTCGACACTATAATCAGTTGAGGAGGAAAATAATAAACCAAAATATAAATAATTAAAGCCATTTATAAATAATATCTGAGGTATAAAATTATAATTAAACTGATCGCCGCCATTTCGGGGAAACGATGAAGGGAAGACCCTGAGCTCCTGGAGTTGTAATTATCTATCACATGAATTTTCCATCCCATATTGGAGTGAGTGAAACTGTTATAGTAAACTGTATCGGGCCAAGAAGAGTTCGGGGTTATCTCCAAAATGGCCGGATCTCCTGTAATGAGACGAAGAGTTGGGTTATCCCTTTTTAAATAAGGGAGAACAACCGATGTACTCACCTTTTTCGCATGAGAAAATTAAAGACCTGTTAAACCTTTTAAAATTTTCAAAATCATCGTCCAGTCTTCTGTCTCTTTTGTCGTGTTTTGAGATGCAAAGTGGTCCCGCTGAAAGAAGGAAGACACTTTAGGTGTGCCGTCACAGACGAGACTTATTTCTGTAACTGTTGTCCTTGATGTACCTGCCGTAGGCCTGGGTTGTCCTCTTCTGGTGTACTCCACTCCGGCCAGCACTCGAATCTGTCGTTGAGCTGCTTCCGGAAGCGTTTCCAATCCACCGTGAGGTTCCGTTGTTATTATCAGAGGATGGTAAGTCTCTGCTGAATGAGGGTTGTTCCCCCCGAAGACCTTAAATGAATATGTGAGTCCCCTCCTCATCCACAACTCGGGTATCAGCTTTCCGTTTATGTACCAGGCTAGGGAATTTGACGTCATGCCTGCAATGGAAGACCGTGTCAAAATGACGTCATCGTTTGGGTTATTCAAAGGACTCACCGGTCATTCCTTTGTATCCTCTTTTGCCTCCGGACGGGCCGAGAGTGGCCGTGAAGCTTCTGATGTTTCTGTCGAAGATTTCGTTTTTCTCCCAAGGCTCGCGGTACATTTCCCGCGAACGGGTGAAGGCGAAGCAGGTGTTTTCTGGAGTGTAAACCACCTCAATTATTGATCAAAATGAGCGAATAACAAAAACAGTACATACCTGGTTCTTTATCATGTAAGCGAAGCAGGAGATCGGACTTCAAATAATAATCGTGGAAAGACGGTTGTTTGTTATGGTCCAAAGGACCCAAAGCCCAAACTAAGTACACCGGGCCTTCGGTTGGGTAAAGCTTATCACCTGAATCAGCTGCAATCATAGATAAAAACTCAATCTCTGTCTTTACTAAGGAAAAGAATACCTGTATTTATATTTACGGGAAATGAGGTTGCGTCTGTAAGTGACGACGTTGATTCCATCCTCTCTGCTGAAAGTGTGCAGCTGATTATTGTCCATTCCGCCCACCAATTCATCCTTGCAAACTCCTTTGTATTGACCCAAAACGCGGGCGCACTTAAATGAAACATACAATTAAAACCAAAACCTCCTCATTCGTGTACAATACAATGTGCAAACTCACGGGAGCCAAAGCAGAAATATTGTAATCCAAAGCATAGCCTCTGAAAGTGTCTATGTAAGCGATGGTCACGTCAGCACCCAACATTTGACTCTTTTCGGAGGACCCACTCAGCCCGAATGACATATAATCGTTCTCTCCTGTGGAAGATTTCACTCAGATTAACGCATCGGGGGTGGCTGTCATCACATTGCAGTTATTCATGCTTACCCACTTGTCCCGCAAGCTGAATCGTTATTTGAGGTCCGAAAATTTCCCAGCTGACTTGGAAATTCTTATGAAGCTGATGGCAATTCGGTAAACTGCTCTTATGATTCTGAAAAAATAATCATATCACACTAATATATACATCTGTTACAGGAATGTGTGTGTGTGTGTGTGTGTGTGTGTGTGTGCACCGTTTTCTGTTCCCTAAGATCTCAGCAACCACCGAACCGATTTCGACCGGACTTTTTCCAAAAGATGCGCATTTTTCCAAAGAATTATCTGCGCTATGTCTCATTTCTCGAAATTAGCAAAAGCTGAGAAATCTGCAGAAAACCAGTTTAGGTTTCGGGGAAAAACCAGATAACTTTACGAATCCCTTTCTCATGTTAAAGGGTTGATGTTCTTTTTCTTGCGTTCGGGGCAACTTTGAGTACAGTGGCAAAGGGAATTAATGGAATTTGGGATTTGGGAAGTGGAAATTCGGATATTATATTATTACTGAAATACTGAATGCATCCACGTTGCTCATGGTTATATTATTTGTGTATTAATTTTCATATAATTTTCAGCGAATTGTTTTTAGATTTGATAGTAATTAGTTTGTGTGGATTTAGTGGTTGTGGTTTTTCAGATTTTCAGAGACTTTTGTTGTAGAATTGATAGAAATTAGACTGGATTTAGCGTTAGTAGTTTTTTCAGTCTTAAAATCTTAATTTTTAGGACTCAGTACGATTTGGACAGTACGAAAGTACGATAGTACTTTATACAAAAGTAACTTAACTTACAACAAAGTAATCAAACAACAAGTAAGTAAACTACAACAATTAACTTACAACTTAACACTTAACTACAAAAATTACGATACAGACAGGACAAAAAAATGAGCACGGCCTCAATAAACTTTATTCCACTGCCATTTACTTTTGTTCAAACTCATTATATTCTACTGACACATGATAATGTACTTGTTATTTTTCATAAATACTGTAAATGCACTGTTTGTTCAAAAATTGTACATAATTTTTATGGTTTAGTGCAATGGGATTATCAGGGTGCATTCAGTTTTTCAGGAAATGTATTATTGTATCTGATATTAAAGTATAGATATAGATATGCAGTCCCAAGGGCCAGCGTTGGCGAAGCCCCCTAGTATATAATATCTAAACTGGCTTCGGACCCTCATCAAAACCAAAGAAAACCCTCACCAGTATTTGAATCAAAGAAGGAGGAACGTTGAGTCCATCAGGTAAAATCACAGAACCTAAATTCTCGTTATTTTCCAAATCGAATACGCTGAACCAATCGATGTCGAATATGGTGAGTTCACCGGGGAGTTCCAACACCACTTCCTCCTCTTTGTAAGCCCGAAGAGGGTTCAAACTGAAAACAAACGCGCAGTTAAGCCATCGAAGTCTTCACAGCATAACATCACACATTGAACTTACTATCCGTATTCGTCAGGCACTTTGTGACCTTTCGAAGATGGCTGAGGACCAACGCCCACCCAGAAATACGCCTCTGAAAGTTGAAAAAAGCAATCAGGAACCGAAAGGTCGTGTGAGAAGGGTTGCAATGTGTGGATATCTTACTGGAGGCCGTCCCATCGTAGGAAAACTCAGTCAGTCTTATGGTTTTCGAGTCGACGACGTCGAAGGACGAAGACTTCACCCCGTGAGATCTTGACGACAGCTGGGATACTTTCTGCAGAGCTGGGGGTTCGAACTCCTCGGGGATATAAACATCCCCAAAAGCGTTCTGAAAAGGGGTTTTGTATTTTTATAAAACTATTCGCTTTGCAATCCTCTCACGAAACACAAACGAACCTGACTGGAAAGGTCATAGACGGCGAACCATTTAATTTCCGTTATTTTTTTCTTGTCAGGCAGAGTGATGGTCAGGTCTTTATTGAAATATCTCTCCAGCACGTTTGTCCTGAAAGAGAGCTGACTTAGCACACGGTTTCAAAGTGAGCAATCCCTTTGAGACGAAAACTAACTTTCCGTGCTCATCAGGTATAATGAAACCCTGAGGTCCAGGTCTGTTGGAAGCCCCCGCCCAGAAGAACGTGTCAGCGCCATTTCCATCATAACTGAACTGAATCAGCAGGAGGGTGTAGTCATCGACCGCATACACATCTCCGGATACCTGATGATGGTAAGAGTTCAATTTGCCGAGATATTTTCCCCGGTATGGGCCTTCCTCTTCGCTCCGGACATCTGAAAATAAAAATGGCGTTCATTCGAACTGTTAGTGTCTATGGTTTAAAAAAAAAGAAAGCGGTTGGCGCGTAGAGTTCTCTGAAAGGAATTGAGAAAATGAGGTGTGAATAACTTTGTAAATTATGACATTTATTAAAATATAACAGGAAAAGGAGATTAATTTTGCAATGAAACTGGAGGAGCATAAAATGGAACGGGAAATGTCGAAACAATTTAGTAAAGCTCAGTGTTGCCTTTTGGCCTTCACAAAATTTTACATAAATTATCATTTACACATTTTTTATGAATACAATAATAAATAACACAGAGATTTTAAAACATTTAAAAAAATAATGAATAAAACAAATAACTACATTATAAATAAATAATTAAAAATAAGTACAAAACTAATAATATAAAATATATAATATTATTAACAAATAAATACGTAATTAACAAAATTTAATAATACAGTAAATAGATTTACTGGAAACTTTCTGAGGTTTCTCTGATAAGTTTTATTCAACCCTTTTTCGAATTCTTTGTCATTAAATTACAAACGGTTTTAGGAACACTTATTTTAAAAGGAGTTTAATTTCTCCCATTTCAAGTCGTACCTTAAAACCTTTTATTACCAAAACTGTATCGACAAAAATGGTTCGATCATTTCCTCGTCCATAAGTAGTTTACCTCCGAATTAACAACCGACCTAAAATGATTCATATAAACAAGAATCTCGTCCTCATCCTTGAAAAAAAGCTTTGCGAACCATGCGAGAAGAATTCAATTATTAATTCACAAAGAGAAAACACAGAAAATAATGAAAACCTACCACGACATAAACTCTGGATTACAAAAAAAACCACTGAACATGTCACTAAATTAATTTTATTCATCTCTTAAACACTTCTCCATTCATTTCTATTTTTTTGGCTACGGCTGATAAGAAACAGATGCGTTACCGTTTTTTAATAAAATTTCTAAAAAAAACACTTAAATAAAATTAGTGAAAAAACACAAAGCGTTCCCATATGCTTCCATTGAGATAGAAAATGGGATTCCCACACTCTGTAAGTTAAACACCTTTGCGAGTGACAACTCAAAGAATTTCTTTTTTTAATAAGCAAAGGGCGTTCAAAATGAACGACAGTTTCCGTTCACCGATCGTTCGTTGAGAATCGTCCTCGTTCGGGATTTTCATTCACTAAACCACCCCGTGCTCAAATACACACTAAAAAAGTTAAATTTTTGAAAATATCAACGACGATTTATGAGAAAATCGCGTCGCCATTGTTGAAACGCGGCGAAACTTTTTGACGTCCCCGTGTTTGACAATGAACGTCGTTTGGTAAGTTAAGTATACGCGCAATTATTCTCCAGATTCAATCAACTTTCTCTTTAATAAGATAAACATAAAGATTTACTAACGAAATTATGACCGTAAAACCCGATTCCAGTAGTTCGGTATTTCCTCCGACAGATGGAGACACGATGTAGGTATCGAATCCAGTCGGAAGATTCCGCCATTTTGGAGAAACAGTTTCCTTTATTTTTAAACGGTTTTATTTAACCGTTTCACTTTGACAAGCTCTGCGTTAATTTGTCTCGAAAACCGCTTTTTTACTCATACAATTAAAAATAGTTTCTTCATAACAGGAAAAAATTATTAAAATTGTCTGAATGAGAGTGTTTTATTTGACATTAAGTCCAAATATGTCCGCAGTTTTACATTCTTGCAAGAATTTATTAGCATTCAAACGGTTAAAACATCTTCATCTGAGGTTTATAATAATTATCATAATCTAATTTCTGTTGATTTTCCTTTTTGCGGAAATAAAATGGCTCCGAATGAAAATCGTGGCATTAGACGTAACGTTTTAAATTAGCTTATCCAATTATTATATCTTTTTGGTGAATAATTTAAAATTCCTCACAATTTTCCTCTCAGGATTATTAAAATGAATGTAACCAAATCACGACGATGTTTGATCGATATCGAGTCATCATTTCAAAATGAAACCGAATCAACCTCAAGCGATTAATTCCACAAAAAATTACATCACTCTTTCCTGGGATGATTGTGACTCTCTCGAACTGAAAAAAATCGAAGCTGAACCTGAGGAGGACAACCCCGAAATACCGAAAAGGTGGTTCGTTTTGGAAAAAAAAGATCGGGTCTTAGGTTGGTGTGCTGTTTACAGGTGAGTAATCATTTGAGGAGTTGAGATAAAATAAGTCGAGTTAAGAAAGAATTTTCCAGGGGTTTCAAGACGGAGATTAAAGTGGGGCCTCTTGCACCAGGGGATTATTATGAATTTCGACTTAAAGTCACCACTGGGAGGGAAGAAAGCGATTGGAGTGATATTCTATTCGCCGTGACAAGAGGTGAACCTTTTGTTTGTGTCTGTGGAGAATATGTAGAAACCTACAGTGAAATTTTAACGGTTTTAGATGACACCATACCCGTTGTTCAGCTTCACAGAGCCGTTGAAAACGGACCAGTCACAACCCTGAGAAGAATTCTCAACCTGAGACACTCCTCCGTGAACATCCCCAATAAATTCGGACAGAGTCCTCTCAGGCTGGCTATCCTTAAAAACAACCTCAACTTCATGGGAATCCTCCTCGCTCACGGCGCAGATATTGACCATCCTGAACCCGGTTCAGGAAGAACCCCTTTCATGACAGCCGCCATGAGAGGACAGCTCGAAGCCATGGGGTTGCTTCTGGAGAAGGGTTCTTCCTGGGAGACCAAAGACAGGAATGGGTTAACCGCCCTCAACTACGCCGTTGAGAACTCTCATTTGGAAGCGGTGCACTTCGCCCTCGAAAACGGTGCTAATGTTGGACAGAAAGACAATTTCGGATGGACAGTGCTCATGAGAGGAGGTAAGAACGAAGCAGTATTGAAGAGAGTTCGTTCTGATGAAGAGTTCGTTGTCAGTGATGCTGAAATCAAGTCTGGAAGTGCTGACGTATCTTCTGAGTAATGGCGGCGATCCGAATGAAGCAGACGAGAGAAAACAAACGGTGTTAATGCAGGCGGTTCTTTCGGGGAGACCGGAAGTGGTGGAGCTTTTGCTGAAATCGGGAGCTCGAACAGAACCTGTCAACGTCTATGGTCATTCAGCATACGATATGGCCAGATCATCGCTGAACGAGGTGAGTCACCACTTTGCACACTCCAACCCTTTTTCACGAAGGTGTGTTTCAGGGCATAATCAAAATCGCTCATCTTCTGGGAAGTGAAGCTCAAGAAGATGTTAAGAATAAGGAGAAAAAAGGAAAAGATCTGAGGAAACCTATGTCGTAATTAGTCTTTGTTAAATGAGCGAGGGCCAGGTGGAGCCGAAGAAAAAAAGAAAGTAACATGTTAGAGAGTTAAATAACAGGAAGCTGTATTGATACCGAAGTGAAAGTGATTTCAAAGAAGATTGGCGTAAGATGGGGACCTTGACAAGGTCAAGCATCCACCGAACCCAGCCTTGATAAAGAAGAGAGGAAACACTAAACACTCAAATATTGTTTCGTCATGACATTGCTTTTGTTTTCGTTCGCCGACGAGTGTTCGTTCGAATTGCATAATGAGGAAGAAGAGATGTGAAAGGGATCAGCAAAAGGAGTAAAGCAACCTCAAAATGCGAAGGATGAAATAAAAGAGAAACTGAAATATAAAACATCAGAAACAAAAGAGAAAAAAACCAAAAAGAAGATAAATACGCGAAAAACCATATTATAACTAAGTTTGCAAAAAAAGAAAGCAGAATTTAAAAATAAATAATATAATACATAAACTGTACACAAAAAGTATCACTTATTAATGTCATTGTTGCAAATTGTTTGATTTTTAATGTCTTATGAAATGTCAATAAACAATATAGAAACTCGTTTTTCCTCTGCTTTTTATCAACAACAATGACTCTTTATTTTGTTCCGGTGACATAACATCTTCTGTTCGATTTGTATACCTCTTTCCATTTCTGTTCCCAACAGGAAAAAGTTTACGGAAAAATAAAAGAAGGTGGGGGGTAGAAAAGTACAGAGCAGAGCTTTTATGATTGTAAGCATTGTGGATTCGACCACAAAAAAAGATACAATTCATAAGAAAATAGGAGAAAGGTTTAAGTGTGGTTCAACCGGGGAAATTTCACCGTTTAATCGTACTCATGACGTAGGAAATCCCAGTGTGAGCGCTGGAACTTGTTCGGAACTGGAACTCGACTCTCGTCCCATCGAGACGAAAACACTCAGTATGGGTTGATTAGTCGGTGAGAGAACACGCGGTTAATACTGTCAGTTAAGCGAGCATGGGGCGAATCACGTACGAAAGGATTGAGGGGGCGGAAGGGGAGAAGCTGGACGAGCTGTTCGGGATCAAGGACTGCCTCATCGAGGTCAACCCCGGCAGGGTGATCCTCCCCCCCGACTTCAAGGCCATCGGGGAGAGGATCGTCAACCTCAAAGTCCGCCCTGACGACGTTTGGCTCGTCTCTTATCCCAGAACAGGTGAGTGGGTCCCAAAGAGGCCCCAAACTTTATAAATTTAAAAATTTAAGGATCAAAACAGTCAAAGGAAAAAAAAATTTCTAAATTATACAAACAAATCCAATCTTTCTATCATTATAAAAGAATATCTATCTATAATAAAATCTTTTATCTGTAAAAAATAAAATTAAAATCTCTGTAGAAAAAAATCTAATCTATAATTAAAATATTTATATAATTATATCTAGAATTCTAATCTATCATTATAGAATAATACCTATCTATAATAAAATCTATTTATCTATAAAAAATGAAATTAAAATCTATCTAGAAAGAAATCTAATTTATCTACTATTATAAAATAATATCTACCTATAATAAAATCTGTCTACCTATAAAAAATAAAATTAAAATCTATCACTTCTAAATTAAAATTTTATCGTTTAGAGTCCAAATCAGTCAAAGGAAAAAAATATCTGATTAAAAAATTTATGATTATTTTTAAAAATTCCCGATTAAATTTATGAGCAAAGTTATAAAACAATTAACATAAAATTTTGAATTTCCGTTAACGGTCGCCATCTTTTGTTGGGCGGAGAACGGAAACGGAAATAACGGCCGTTTCCTTTTTATAGAAAAATCTTATTAAAATCAAAACACCCAGGAATTGTGCAAACCTGTTAAGTCTTAAAATTAACTCCTGAAATTTTAAACCAAACCTAAAATTAAACCAAAACCAAATCAAAGCGAAGTTTTTAAGCGTTCGTTCCGCCATTTTGCAACAGATTCAAAACTGCGGTTGAATATCCATGAGAAAATTGGTATCTCCTCTGCAATTAGCATCTGGAGGAGACGAAGTGAGCGTGAATCCGAGACGATTGTTTCAAACATGAGAAAATGACCAATGGAAGGAAGGTCACTCCGTTAATCAACCACTTTCTCTGCTTGTATTTTTCCCTTTTATTTTTCTGGTTAATTAGTTTTACTTTCTCGAGGAGACCATATAAATAAACAAAATAAAGGGTTGCATCTCCTTTTATTCAACCTCCTTTCAGGCTCCACCTGGGCACAGGAAATGGTCTGGCTCATAGGGAACGACCTGGACTTCGAAAGAGCCAAACAACTCCAGCAACTCCGAACGCCTCTCCTGGAACTCACCGCCATCATGGCGCACCACCACGGAGACTGGATGAAAGAGCTGGGGAACTCCGTCGACCTGGTCGAACTGCTCCCCTCGCCCAGATTCATCAAGAGCCACCTCCCATGGGAACTCCTCCCGAGGGAACTCGAAGTCGTTCAGCCGAAGGTTAGTCACAGAAGGCGTTCACTTCCGGGAACGAACGTTAACTTCCGGTTGGTTTCAGGTCGTCTACGTCGCGAGGAACCCGAAGGATATGTGCGTGTCCTATTATCACTACTGTCTTCTGGTGCACAATATGAAAGGCTCCTTCGAGGACTTCTGCGAGTTGTTTCTCAAAGACAAAGCTCCAGTCGGTCCCATCTGGAACCACATTTTGGGTTTCTGGAAGAGGAGGAACGAAAAGAACATTCTCTTCCTCAAATACGAAGACATGAAGAAGGTCGGTGGAGAGATTTGCTTCTGGTTTCGAACAGTTAACACCGAGAACGGTTCTATTTCAGGATCAGATCGGCGCCATCCGAAAAGCGGCGGCGTTCATGAATAAAACTCTCTCCGAGGATGACATCCAGAAACTGGCGGATCATCTCTCCTTCAGCAAAATGAAGCAGAATCCGGCGGTCAATTTGGAGCCCCTCATCGCGAAGAAAGAGGGCCCCGAGTTCCTCAAGAACTCCGAGTTGAGATTCATTCGCAAAGGAGAGGTGAGCAAAGAGAGAACTTCTACCGTTCGAATTGTCTTTTCATTTGGGGCGTTCGATTTTAGGTCGGCGATCACAAGAATTTCATGTCGAGCGATTTGATTGCGAGATTCGACAAATGGACGGAGGAGAATCTCAAAGGAACGGGACTTTCCTTTGAGTGAATCGCACAGGGATTAAATTTTGTAAATAATCAGCATCGGTTCATTTTTTTATAACTTTTTCTAACTGTTGACATTTGTTTTAATAATAATAAAAGTACAATAGGATAAGGAAAATAGTTTTTTTTTTATTAATTTAATCCTTGAAAAAACCGTTTAAAAAAAGTTGCGACATCTGGTGGTGATAAAATAAAACAATATTCATTAAAATAGATTTTTATATTTTGTATACAACAGAAAACTTAACAATTAGAAAGACATTTCGTAAAATACAACTTCCTCCTATGGGTAAATAAATACTGAACTGTTGTGCACTATCAACCCCCGAATCACGGGGAGGGTGACTTCGGTGGGGGCGTCTTCGGCCTGCTCACCACCTCCCCGCCCCTCTCGAACTCCGAATGAATCGACTTGTTCCAGACGATCGGGGTGGAGGGCACGCTCGCTGACTTCACCCTCTCGTAGTCGGGGAGGTTGCAATAATCCGCCTCCCTCTGCTTCACCGGAAGCGGCGGTGGGATTTGGTCCTCTTCGCTGGTGGTGGATTCCGTCGTTCCCGTCGAGTCCCGGTTACTGCTGCTCTGGATGGAGGCCTGGGAGAGTCTGCTGGTCAGCGATAGACTTTTCCCCAGGGAGAACTGTCCGCTGGTGGGTCTGCTCAGTCTCCTCTCCTTCTCCACTTCCGATCTGAGCGGTCTCTTTGGCGTCAGCTGAAACAGAAGAGGGATGAATGAGGGTCAGTGGGGTGGAGGGGAGGTACAGGGTGGTACTCACCTCCTGCCTCAGTTCGAACACGGGCGTCATCGTTCCCGGTGATTGTACCACTGAAACCTCAGGACCTGTGTACCACTGACTCTTGGATGACTCTTTGCTGATCGAGTTGGTGTCTTTGCTGGTGCTTTTCGATTTTCTCTTTTCTTTCCCCTTTTCTTTAGCGCGGAGGGTTGATGTCGGGAGAGAGGGCGCTTTGATGTTTATCAGTGTTTTCAAAGGAGACGATCCAACACTCGACCTGAAACCGTATGTTATAATAAACCATGGAGGTGATAACAAAACTCATTTCCGGATACTCACTCGGAGGGAGTCAAACTGGCGACGCTGTTTCTCGAATCCATTTGATAGGAATTAACCGAAGGGATGCTGATTCTCCTCCTCCCTCCCGAAATCAAAAGCTCTAATCCTAAATCGCCCTCCTGTTTCCCGTATCTCGACTCGACGTGAGACTCCATATCCGCGTAGCACTCCTCCAGTCTGGAGTGAAAGGGAACGAGAGAAGGCGGTGCCCTCTGCTTGTGGATTTTCAGACCCAATCGCAGAATGGGGATTTGCTCGGCGATCGTTTTCTTCAGCACCGCTATCAGTTTCGCGTCTTGGGGATGCGACGCCTCATACTCGGGGGTGAAAAATGCCTGTTGAAATTCACATCGTGTTATTCCTCGCTCCTCCCCTAAGGGGTGACTTTGTTTTACCTTCTCGTAATTGGCTATTCCACCCATAACAGCCGCGTCGACTATTCCGTGGAGTTTCATCGAAAGGGGATGAAGGGGAAGATTGGGGTCGGCGTCATAACTCACGATCAGCTCCCGAAGTGAGTTATTGCTGCTCTTCATCGTTTCTATGGCCGTCTCGATGGGGGATATCTGTTGAAGAAGAGATTATGAGAGAGTGTTCAAATAATGGGTGGGGGAAAGAACAACGAACCCTGAAGGTGTTGGAGGAGGTGACGGGGAAGCACATCAAAATCCCGGGAAGGGGGTAACTGGTGACCATGACCGTCCTCTCCAGCCAGAGGTTCCCGAACTCGTTGTCCTTCTCGTTCCCGTTCGGGTAGATGGGCCTCGAGAACTGGAACTTCTGCACGTCGTTCACTTTGTGGTACTTCAAGATCTGATCGGGGACTCTCTTCCCTATGAATTTGTGCTTTCGCTCGTCCATTACGGGGTCGACTTTGTTTATCTGAACATCTGCGCGATCCGAGTTAAGGATTTTCTTTTCCTAACAGTTTCCGCTCTCATCCATTTTCCAAAAAAACAGCAAAAAGGATACATTGACCGTTCGACTCCAAAATATCCGAACCGGGCGGCTCCAGTTTGTTCATCAACTCCGCGTTCGGGAGATGGTTCATCATTCTCGTGCTGAAATCCGACAGCCTTTCGTACTCTTTTCCGCGGTAAATGAAAACCTGAAAGGATAACCTTACACTTAACACATTGAACAATTTCTCATTTAAATATTTTCAGCAAATAAATTGAATTATAATACAATTAAACTACAATAAATACAATAATTATACTACATATACTTTTTATATATATACTTAATACTTTAATATACTTTACATATACTTTAATTATACTAAAATACTTTTGAGCGCTACTGTATATATTTATTATACAATTAAATACAAATTAAACTACAATACAATAATTACTATAATACAATACAATTATTTTACAAATTATAATACAATTAGTTATTACAATATTATATCACAAAATAATAATTTTTATATACATTATATTATTTTATATAAATTTTATTACTATTACAAATACTTTATAATATTTATTATAAATATATTAAATTTTTATATATTAAAATTATAATAATTATTATTATATATTACAAATTAATTACAATTGATTTTGAATCGAAAAATATGGAATTTGTGAGTGTTTTAATCTGACTCATCACACTGATAATATTTACATTTTTTTAAATAATAATATTAATTGTGCATTAAAGTAACAAAAGTTTAGTGAACGCGTTAAAAATGAAATGACAAACCTTATTTTGTAGATGAACCGGAAACCCCCGACCGTAAAATGCCACCCTGAAATACTCCGGCTCCGGCCTGATTTGATTCATAATGCAGTTGTAGAACCTCGCGATCATCGTGTGCAGATTGCTCAGCTGTCGGTAGTCGAACAGGTGCTCCTCGTACTGTTCCTTCAGCTCATTGCACAGCGCCAACGCGCACTCCCACATCTGAGGAGAGACGTTTCCGATTAAAGGGTGCACTCTCCCGGGGGGGCGCGGCCGATCCGTACCTTTCCCTTGTCGAAGTACTTTATGCTGTCGTTGTACAAAGCCTCCTTGAGCTCGAGATGAGTCTGGCAGTAGTTGTGCTTGTGTGATTTCAGATGCGGGCTGAGAGCCTCGTCCGTCCAGTTGAGAAGCGCCGAATGAAGCTTCAGGGTGAAAGCAGCCTCGGTGTAATTATCGCACTCCAAATGCAACTCACATAATTTGTTCACGTAACGAATATACATTTCCTTTCTGTTTATTTCGCTGTAGAAATCCTACAAAAGAGAGTAAACACGTGAGTGAACTCCCGACACTGCGACCAATCGAAGAAAAGTTTCGCCCACCAAAAGATTGACGGTGCAGCTCATCCTGTTCTCCTTATTCTCGTCCGTTATAATAGATCTGTACTCCAACAGTCTCTCCATGAGTCTCGAAACAGTTTTCACAAACTTGACTCCCTGCGTCTTGAACGAAGAATGCTGTTCGCAGAGTCCCAACATAATGGACTTGAACAGGTTCTTATAGTCTTCGTCACCGCAATTCCCCTCGAAAAGAATGTCCAACTTGCAGATCATCTCGTTCTCGAACTGAAACCCGAGAGAAAGTTCCTATGATTAAAAATGGGCCGTATCAGCTGGATGGGTTCCCGGTGAGTCACCACTTGATTAGTTTTTCCTCTGCGCGGACCCGATAAAACGGTCGCCGCCAGTGCACTGGCTCCAGAAACTCCTTCACCGGGTGACTCAAACGCCATCACCAACCTCTGAAAAGTTTCCCTTGATCGAAGTCGAGTCCCTCTTCGTGAAGGACATCTCGCTCGAATTCTTCGAACTGTAGAACTCGCACTGCATCATGTCGAAGAAGATGGGGATGGTGGCGCGACGAAGCTCCGGCTCGGGTATCAGAGTCATTTCGAGCACTGCCCCCACCAGTCCGGGCACGAACTGAATCTTGTACTGACCTGAAAGAGGGTTCGTTGGGTGGACATCCGTGGGGTGTCACTCCCCCGGGGGGGGTTTCCTCACCTAGATTGAACCACATGCTCCGGATTTCGAATCCGGTTTCCCTCCGCATGTCGTTGTATCGGGCGACGATCCTCGCCCTCTTGTTGGGGGAGAATGTTTCCAGCTGGAGGGCGGGTTGGGTGAGGAAGGAAATAGCGCAGTGGAAGAAATTATTCCACGCCTGATGCTCGAACGGGCTGAAGAAGTAATCGCGAATGGTGTGGGAGAAAAACCGAAGACTTTTGAGTATCGCACTGAAATTTAAAATTTTCATTTCTCCTTTCGGTTCTTTCGGGGATTATCTCCAAACTCACCTGTTCTGCAGCATAATCATTTCGCACCAGTCTTTAGGGAAAACAGGCCGAGAGACTAGATCGTTAAAAACGAGAAGGATCTCCATGAGGAAATCCAGTCGGTCGTAAATGGTCTGAAAATGGGTAACATACACCTCGAAATGGTGGGCGGTCATCTGCCTGAATATGGCGATCATTATAACAACCAGAGAGGCCTTCAAAGAGAGAGAGAGAGAGAGAGAGAGAACATTAGCTCGGGTGTCAGCACTTTGACACAGTGGACACTTACGACAGAGGCGCTCTCCCTGTCCATCCCGATGGAAGTCTGTATGACCGTTCTCAGGACCGTGAGCATCATCTCCGTCACGTCATGGATGGTTGGTCCCACGTCCTTCCTGAAGAGCAGTTCCATGATATCGCTGAGGACCTTCACGCACAGGTCGACCTTAACGAGAGCCTTTCGTTAGAAACGGATTAGCCCGCATTCAGCCGCATGCAAATGAGTCGGCTTTTGAGTGATGAACAGTTTCTCATGCAACACCTCAAATATTAAAACGGAAAATGATGGCGAGCTGAGAAAGTTCACGGCGATCGTCAACCGAAACCACAGTTGGAAGAGCACAATGAGTGACAATGAGCCGGTAGTTACAACACAACACATTTTATTATAATTAATATCACTCATGCGGTAGTGTTGAGATTATTTACCGTCATGCCAACAACAACAACGAGGACAACAGCGACACGGGCGGACTCTTCCATTGTAAGGAAAGCTGTCGAAGCGAAAACATTTCGGTCATGCGGCGGAGGGATCAGCCAAGGGTGACATGAGTGAAGCGACACACACACACACACACAGAAAACAACAATGGCGGGGCGGGGGGAGGATTAGCCAAGCCAGGTACGCTACCTCCAAGTCTCGAGAGTGAGGGGTTCTCATTAACTTCGCTCCGGAGTCACCGAGGACCCTCGACAGTTTTTCTGCTGATTTTGTCTGTTGCCTGTAGCTCACATTGGCTCGGCCCTGATGTCAACAAAAGCGGACGAGACAATATTTCACACATCGAAAATATAACAAATAAAAACAATCAAAAGCTCTGCGTCCTCGGACGCATAGCCTTCGAAAGACAGAAAACGAAGGAACGAGAAAAAGAAAGACAAGAAGACGACGAACACAAAAAGCTCAAATCCGCGTGGGACGAACCGGATGTCGACACTTTTCAAAGCACTACTATAACTACAGCAACCGAACTTTCGCGTCTTTACACCGGAATCTCCGTTTTCAATAACAAACCATTCATTCTTCACTTGTGTTAGTATTCGTCAAACAATTTGCTTATCCTTCAGTGGCTGTATTCGAATGAAATTACAAATTCAACGACATCTAATGTTGTATATCTACAAAGGTGATACAATTTTCCTACCTTTTCACTCCTTGACAAAAGCCAATGAAACACAAATAAAACGAATGTGAATACAACTTATTTTTGTAAATTTCGCTCCCGTCGCTAAAATACAAACCTCCACTCTGAATTCCAGTAGATTTTTTATTAGGGCGGTGATGGCCGGGAGTAAAACCGCCCTGGCTTCAGGCAGGAGGAAAAGAGGTCCTTTCACGATTTCGTTCACAGTCATCAGTTTGTTTTTGGACAGCCGATGCGTCGGAATCTTCTGAATCAACTCTGCCAGCATGAGACTGAAGAAAGAACATGGCGTTTCAAAATTCACCTTCTCCGTCGTCGTGGGAGGTTTTCGGTTTGAAAGAATCACCTCAAATCTTCCGATTTGTACACTTTAAGGATGTCTGGGATCGTCGAGGGCAGATGTTTCAAACACGCGCCTTGTATGAGAACCAGAAGACCGGAATCTTGACTGTTCGAGTCCTGTCCGGGGCTCTCCTGACTCATTAACCCGACGATGGCATTCAGTAATGATTTGAGTTGGGATTCGAATTCCTCTTGACCTCTTCCGCCGTTCAAACTGTCGACAGATCAATTCTCCGTGAGAAATTCATTCAATGCAAACATTAAAACCCAAAACATGTTCTTACTCCGAAAACAACAGCCTCGAGCGAACAATGAACCGGAACAAATACTCTAAGCTTTTCATAATATTTAAATAAAAATCCTTATCCGCCTCTTTTATGTTGGCACATTCTATGTACGACTTCAGAACGACTGTCAGTTTATTATAGGCGAGAGTGGCGCAGAAGCTTTCCTTTATGTAAACGTCCAAAACGGGTTCGAAATGCTGATACTGACGTTCGTTGACGAGTCTGATTATGTCTAACTGCAATGAAAAGCTGAATTAGATCTCCACAGAGGGGAAACTTCGTTTAACCCATTGAGTACCAACTACGAGAAATCTCGTATCAAGCGTTTGGAATTTTTCATAAAAAGGATTTATTATTTATATATTATTTATTATAATTTATCTGTTTATTATAACTGTTAATTATTTATTATATATTTATCTGTTTATTAACTATATTATTATATATTTTCTGTTTATTATATACTTCTGATTATCTATTTATTTATAAGTAGCATCTCGTCATCTTATGTATTATACTCGTCATATTTGTTCATTTATTTTTGTCTCCTGTTCTCACCGTCTACTTTAATGCCCGAGGTGCAAAATAAAGTATTTATTGTATTGTATTGTAATTAATTTAATGACTGTTTATATTTTTATTTAATTTACAATTTTATAACTGATTTGTTGCCTGTTTGTAATTTTTATTTAATTTATAATTTTTGTTTGTAAAATGTATTGTTGTTTCTCTTAATGCCCACGGGCGAAATAAGAGTTAATTATTATATTATTATATATAATTTTTGATAAAAAAAATTTGATACAGAAATTTCACCATAGAAAACTGATACAGGAATTTCAAGACCGACATTTCATTAAGTTATCTTGTTTTCTTAAGTAAAAATTTGAGTAAATCCCATTACAGTATTGTGTGAGTAACTTAATATAATTACATATTGTAAACTTTCATGTATTCTTCAAAATAAAACTTCGCCAAAGCTCTAAATTTGTCTCACACTCAATGGGTTAATGAGAATTCCACTTACAATGCATTTGAAGACTAGATCATCGTAAAGATCAGAATCGGAGTTCTGCATGAGTATATTAAAAAGAGCATCTAAAACGTCCTGGAGGTATTTCACAACTTCCCCACCGCTGACTTTCCTGAAAGCGGCCAGACTTTGCTTCAACCCTTCCGGATTGCAGGACCAATTGAGCAACCCCAAAAGTTCAACTGCGAAAAGAGAATCGTTAAAATATTCATAGAGACAATGGCGGGATTTAGAGAATTCAACTGTACCGTTCTGCGTGAGTTTCGTAGAGCAGACGTTAGTGCTGATCGTGAAGAAATCTTTCGATGAAAAACTCAAACCCGGGCACTGAATCTTGTCGATTTTCTCGTCTGTTTTACACCAGGGCAGCGACAGATAGCCAATATCCGTCTCGTCGAACTTTTTATGGTCTATTTTATACACGCAGAGGGTGTGTTTGGTATCGGGAACTGTTGTCCCGTCTTCCTGCATTAGTTTCAAAAACGACATGGCGAATGGTTTTTCCGATTTGTCTTTCGCTTCGTTCGACGACCTGGAAATATGTCAATCGTTCGTGAAATCGTTTGGATGAATCCATTGTTTGAAGTTCTCACCTGTGTTTGAAGGTGAACTTTAAATGACTGCTTTTGAATTCCTCAATTGGAACAGCCACTTTAAATATTTCATTCCACTTGGGTTTGTCTTCGTGATAATATATGACGGATTTGAATTCGCTGAAGGGCTCCACGCCGCCCCCCATGTAAATAACCCCCTGAAATTAATTATTGTCACCACCTGTGGGGAAAAAATCCTAATTGTATTCGGAATTACTTACGGGAATGACCTGTCCTTTTTCGTTGCACACCGTAACGGTAACCTGTATGTTTTTATCTGTATTTTTAACCCCTTTGCTGAAATCCCCGCTGACTAATGTTAAGTATAAGTCGTTCCTAACGTCCCCCGGGAGTATGACCTCGGGAAAACCCATTTTCCTCGCGATCGCCACATTGCCTAACACCAAATGAGGATTTTCCTCGCTGACCTACAATCAGTGAAAGCTTCAGCAACCGAAGGATAACTCCCAATTATGATTTTCAAATCACCTGCTTCAGATCCCCGTGCAGAACCTTCAAGGACACCCACAATCCCTGACCTTTGTGATCCTTCTGAGTGACGTCTTTGTTGTAGAGAGCGCGTCTGAATGTCTGCTCCAAACTTTCCCTCTCGCATCTGAAAACACGATTCAGATAATTCTCACCCTTATGAGAATCCCAATAAAATATTTACTGACGGAAAAAACGGTATGAAATTGTCAGTATCTTCGCTTCCTTCGATTTTCCCCGAAAGATATAATGTTATATCCATTGCGGCAACTCCGAACGGACGTCGCATCGAATCCGAATTGGGACTGTACGACTTTTTATTGTTCAGATGAGAACTCTTCCTCAGATTCTCCTTGTCCGTTTCTTTGTACTCCATGGCTCCGAGTCTAATCACATGGCACACTAGATAAACCTTCTCCTTTTCCAAATCTCTGCTCCCGAGGTCCTACGAAACCGAATTCGTTAATACCTTTTATGGTGAATTTTTTATATTTTTTTTTTATAAAAGTCTTACGGTGAACAAAACCCGGAGAGAGTGAAGCTGGTTCAAATCCCGGACGAAGCCTTCTTTGCTCCATCTCACGACGTAATTTTCCGTGAATGGACCGCAGCAATCATTCAGCGACAGCAACAGTTCCGCATCCTCGTTTATCTTGCACACGAAATTTCGAACGCATAGAAACAATATGTGTGAATATTGATTGGAAACGGTTTGAGTTTTGGCGCGTCGATGCGTTTCTTCGAACTGGAAAAGACTCAGGTTGGGGTGATTCATTCGGGTAAAAACGGCGGAAGTTCCCCAAAAAGCTCACCTCTGCTTTTTTGATGTTTTCCGTCGCTTTCTGATGTTGCCAAAATAAGTGGATTGCTGACGTCGCATCCGGATTTAGAATGTTGCATTCGTCGTCTCTGACAACCATATCGAGTCCGAGTATGCTGCATGGGTGAACAATCATATCAATAAATGGAAACTCTTAAATTATTGATTTGTACCACATTTTGGGCCTCAATGGGTGACTTTCTTACCTCAGGTTCAGATAATTTAAGGTAACCATCTTCCGATAGGCAAACTTCTTTGGGAGCCAAATTTAAAGCTTCCTCAAGGGCCAGGGACACAACTACAGGATTTCCAAAATGAAATTCATAACCCTCACACCAAATGAAAACCTCCAATTATACTTACTGGTTACCAAAATCAATTCTTGCAGCCACTTTCCTCTTCATTTCCTTCATTTCATCCACAGGTAAAGTCCCGGACAGTATTTCACTCCTAAATCTAAGTAATTCATAAATTCTTCTTTCTATGTCTTTCACCTTTGAACTATTTTTCTGTAAACCAATGATTTCATTAGTAGGGGAGTGGTGAGCAAAATGTCAGAGTGTGAACTCACCACATAAAGCTCCTTAAGTATCACTCCCCATTCTCGAACGACAGTTGTGATTTCCTGAACAATCGGCTGTTCTATGTCTTTTTCGTTTTTTCTTATTTTTACATAACTTTTTGGGAAAACTCCCTTTGAGTTTTTGTCTTTTACAATGCATCCTAAATACCAGTCATCAATTTCTTGATAAATATTCACAGCATCACCAACGAATAAACTCAAATGATTCTCCTCTTTCACTAAATAATTATATATTGCTTAAACAAAAAAAAACAATTCGTCAATTTTAGGTTTTGGAAACACAAAATAATGAATTCCCAAAATTATAAAAGCATATATTGATTAAAACCATCCACAGATTTAATATCATTCTGATTTTAACTCAAAAAAGATTAGATTAGCATTGACTAAAAGTTGGATACATTAGAATCAAATCATGATTTAATTTCAAGGTAACATCATAATAAATTATTCTTATAAAGATTCTCTTCCAAGTAAGTAAGAGAGGAAGTTGATAGACTTCCTGTTTTATTCAACTTCCTGCCAAAGTTTCAAACATAAACAAACTAAACCTACTTAGAAGGCGAAATCAAACGTGTAATCATTCGGAGGGGAATCCTCGGATTTTTTAATTCACCCCATTAATGACAAGCTCAATTGTTATAAAAATTATCACGAGGGGAGATTGATTAAACGTAAAAACTTCCTTTTTTAACCAACGCCGAACTCGGTGTCCTCATACCGATATAGGTCTCTCTCATTTTGTGTGTCAAAATAATTTCATAAGATTGTCATTCTTACCGAAAACAAATGACTCAGTAACTCCGAAAAAGTCTTATGACAAACATAAACAAAGTCTAATTAATGAAGGTAATATGGAACACTGAAAAAAATACAGCTCGGTTCTAAAATGTACCGCACTGCGCCCTCGAAATTTGTGCGAAATATTCGGTTTCCAAAAATTCGCTAATTGACACACCCCTCAAGGATGAAATTAACCTGTTGGTCTTCGTTTAAAGAAAACAAAAACAAAACATTTAAAGAATGGATTTAATTGCTTTTAAATACGTACCGACACCGTAACGATCTTCCTCTTTTACATTTTGCCATTTCATTTTCAATCCTATAATTTAACATTTAATTTAAGGTGAAACACCGCATAAAAAATAAATTAATGCATTTTACAGAAATAACAAACAATCCGACATTTTACACAATGATTAAAATCGGGAGTTATGATTAAATACACGAAATATTCTGCTGCCACGACCGAAATTTTAATAATCGCTTAACGGTCTTTCAAATAAAAAACGAGATTAAGAAATATAGTGCAGTTTTAATGTCGGTTTAATAATTATTGTTTCAAAAACAATTAATTATATATATAATAAATAAATCTTTTTCAAAATCTAAAACTTGACTAAATGTTTCCTGTGTTGAGTTTTTTACTTCATTATGTTTATGTATGCCATACACTCTTTTAAAAATTTAAAATTATAGTTTCTAACGTAATGCTTTACATATAAATTCATTATTTTCATGGAACTGCTTTGGAACTGATGAACAAAACTTACAATAAAGTCTCATTTTTAAGTAAAAAATTAGGTCATACAAATTAAACTGATAATTTTGTCAACTCTTAAAAAACATGAAAGATGAAGGAAAAGATGTATAATTCTAAAAAATTATGCAATAGTAAGTGTGTTAATAAATATTCATAAAATACATAAAGTACAATTAACTGAAATAAATGATTACTTTGGGGTAATCAGCTCTTGTTTGACATTATATTTTAAATTAGCCCAGTCTGGAATGTCTCCTTTACTTCTGTATTCCTCTCTTGTGATGGAATTCATATTCACCATTTCAGTGACTCCAACCAGAGAACCTGTCAATTATTTGTCCCTTAATTTGGAACAATAATAACAAATAAATATTACCATATTATGCTTACCTCCCAACCAGGCAGTATAATTTTCATGAGATGGGCTACTGTGCATTTTAAAATCATTACAAAATAATTTATTTTGGTATTTGGGAAGAGAAGTGAGATATCTTAATTCACTTAAAAGTCTAGACTTGATTCCAGGAAGAGAAGCTGTTCCTCCCATAAGAAGAATATTTTCAGATAAAGGCCTCCTCATATCAGTAGTGGACTGCAAATAATCAACAAATTACTATTTTTGTTAAGTTAAACAGATTATTTAATTACATACCTTGATTAAAGCATTTATAATCATTGTTGCAAGTGATATTTCATCTGCATCCAGAGAAAACAAAACTTCAGCAGCAGATTCTCTAATACTTCCAGGAATGGTTAGAACTTGAGTTCCTCCTATTTGGTAATCTACAGAAGGCGGTGGAGTGACATTTTCATTTGCCTCAATTTTTTGTGCTCTTTCCAATGTAGTCACAAAACAAAGTCTCACTAAAAATTTAAGAATAAGAATAAACATTTTTCTAATAAAAAATATAAAGAAGAGTGAAAATAAAGATAATATATCTCTTTTATATATAATTATAGTCACCTTTAATATCTTCTAAATGCTTTTCTGATAAGCTCTCCACTAAAGGGATTTTTGAAGGATCCTCCTTTTTATAATGCTCCAATAATAACTTTCTGATGTTTTCTTCAATTAATTGACCACCCAATGGGAAAGTCTGATAAGCATGTAAAACTGGGTAACCTTCATACACAGGAATTAAACAAGCTTCCACATGTCCAATATCTGTAAGGAAAAATTAAGTTAGCAAAATAGTTTGTCAGCATTTGAATCAGTGCAAACTCACCCATGACTAAGGCAGTTCCCACAGCCAAAGTGTATAAGGCAACCATGTGAGATGGCACCATTAGAAGTGAGGAAATTTGTAAATGAGAAAACAACACTTTTGCTATGGTTTCCCTCAGTTGTATTTCATTTAGTAATGACTCCACTATAATTACTTTTGTATCCTTTGGACTTAATAATATCCTTCTGAAATTCAAATTTAATTACAAAACTCAAATAATAAAATGCTTTAACATATACTTATTTTTACAAGTTATACTTACTTGAAATAGAGGTAATGAAAGAATTCAACGAGATTGTTATACAACTCATCAATTTTACTATATTTGAACACACTTTTTGGTTTACCTGTGTTTGCATCTTTTATTACTGTTGGAATAATGCATCTTGGTTGGATGTCTCCACTAATGCCAAACCTGAAATTATAAATTTTATCAGTAAAAACTAATGAATTCTTAAGTGAAATATAAAAACTTTCAAATTATTTCAAACTTACTTTGTGTATCTGTACCCGATATCAATGACCACTACTTTTTTTTCCAAAGAAACTATTTTATCATATAATTTGAATTTAGTTTGATCCATAGCATTTGAATAAGATATACTCTGATTTATCAAAATTACAAATATTCAATAAAAAAAGAATATGAGTTGGTGCGATACAACTTAATTGATGTGTCAATTAATACTGTAGAATATATTTTTAGAAAAATTGAACCACAATTTTTTGGTCAAAATATGGATTTTAATTTTATTGTTGACGATAAGTCTCTCGGACTGAATAAAAAATAGATTTTAATTTCTGTTTTACGACCGATTTTTAAAATTAATATTATTGTTTACTTAAACCATACTGATAAATCAATTAAAAAATCTCAATAAAACAGAAAATTACTCAGGCGTAAGGCATTTGCTAGGTTCCGAAACACATTCTGCTGCCACGTTAACTTTGTTATATGACGTACAAAATGTCAGCTGGATACTTGAACAATATAAATGGCACAGTAGCGTCATAGTTGGGCGTTTTCAAGGTAAATCCTTTGAATCTGTTGTAGATAGTTAATTTATCTCTTTCTAAATTCAAATAATTATCCAATTAACTCATTACATTTGCGCTTTTTACGAAACCAGCCTATTAAATCCACGGACATTTTCACCCTTTGAACCTTCGACCTTCTCGGACCAGGTTGGGTTAGTTTTGTGTGTTCGTGCATTCCGATCAAACATCAATTCCGCATTTTTTTGAGCACTTTTATGTTTCCAGACAGCGATTGAATATTTAATCGATTAACTGCGCTCAATTATTGACCGAGTTATTTTTAAATGATCAATTGTAATTAAAAGCGTCCGTTTGAAAAGATGGTTGTTAATTAAGGATCCGTTTTTCGCTAATTTTAGAATCTATACGTTAACCTCTTGGATGTTTCAGACCTTGTGTTGGAGCGAGTTTTTAACTAATACGCTTAGAGGCCGATTAGTTTTTTTTATCGGTGCTTAATAGATGATATAGTAAATTAATCTGCCTGAAAAAGAATATTGGGTTCAGTATTAATTTAAGGAACATTGTGCGGTCTTTTGCAATGTAGAATTGTTTATATGTTTTTAATCGAAAATTGATAAAATAGTTGAGGTTTTTGTTATTTTGAGTTTATACTAAAGTTTGATGTTAATTACTTCAGGTTTATAATAGGAGAAAAACTTTAGTGTATTAAGTCACATAGAATTAATTTTTTGTTTGAATTGAGGTGGGAGTTTAAAAAAAAATCAACAGGGAGATTCACTTTTGTAAGGATAAAAGGTCATTTTAGTCAGAATGATGAGGAAACCTTAATTGTTAAATTCAGTCAGCCTTGACCCAGTTGAAGGGTCACAGCTTCCCACTGCAGGAAAGTTTTTAGATCTCTGCTATCAATTTCAGCTGTTTGTATCAAAACAAATGTTAAGTAATTCCCCCCCCCCTCTCTCTCTCTCATGTTTCTTATCTCTCACACAAAAATTCATCCAATCTTTCCACACATGATTTGATTTTTTTCAATTCATCACCAATTACACATCGGTTAGGTGTTATCTAATGTTTCCCATTTGGAATTTCCAATCAATCATTTGTGTTTAATTTGTTAATTTCGCCCAAATTTTAAATTAAAACTTGTTGTTTATTTTTGTTCCTGTTTGCAGTAAACAGGAGTTCAATAAGTTTCCCCTTTGTCAGGACTATCCCCTCCATTGCTTGTTTACATTTTCTTATTTATCTCCTTTCCACTGTTAATCATTACATGGTTTGCTGCGTTTTTTTCAACATCCTTACTCATCGCGGCCCTCAAAGATTTAAACGGATTCCTTCAGAATGTGATAAGGTTTATTTCAAAGTTATGGATCACCGTTGCTTAGTCTCGCGTGCTAAATATCCATCGTGAAATGTGCGAATTACTTGCAAATCAATGCTCAATTGGCAAACGCCGCTTTGAAAAATAGAGCGAAGCATTCGTTCTGCACGCCATGTCGCTTCACTAATACCGTTTTTAATTAGTCTTCCTCATAGCTTTGGCAAAAAAAAAAAACGAGTGCACTGTGTTTTAGAAAAGTTATTCGGCCACCATCCTTTGTCGAGGCGAAGGGTGGACGCAAAGTTGGAGTGACCTAATTAACCCTAGAATGCATGAGTGGGGCCTCAGAGGCCCGGCGGCTTCGTAAAATTGTCATATTTTCTAAGTTTGATCAGCTAGAGCCCTGGGATCCTAGATATGCCTCCTTTAATTCTTTATTTAACAGCCTGTCAAGGCAAAAAATCCAAGCACTCAATATTTTTTGCAAAAAATTGAAAAATGTATCAGTACCCCATTAATGCATGAGTGGGGCCTCGGAGGCCCGGACTCAGATTTTAATATTCTAAAACTTCTGCATTGATTTTACCGGACCAAAATAAGTTTGCTAAGTGCCACAAATGGTATATCTTTATCATAATTTTATTTTGGCGTTAAAAACGAAAAGTGAGCTTATGAAAAGCTCCTTACAAACAACACTTACTGAAATTATTCAACAATTTTTTTACACGAAGAGTTAAGTTTTTGGCGAATTCTATTCACAAAATTTTAATTCTAGAACGTAAGTAATGCCTTCAGAAATTCTAATTTTATTGCATTACGATTATCGTAAGTATATTTTAGTGCTGCATGGCTTCTGGCTCTGAGCAAAATATACAGGGGTGATTCCACGTGAAAGGGGTCGGTGGCCACAGGTGGGGTCGACCTGTGGCCACCGACCCCTTTCACGTGGAATCACCTCTGTATATTTTGCTCAGAGCTAGAAGCCATGCAGGTGGTGCAGGAACCCACCTCCACAAACCAAAACACCCGAAAGAAACATTTTGAAAAAAAATCCGGGTCCAATGAGGGAGACTGTGACAAAATATTTGAAAGCATCTTGGCAAAAATTAATTTCTGAAAATATCATATCCGAAATTGTCCATTGCACCAATTTGGAAGAAAGGCGAATTCTTGGAAACTCATGGGAAAGGACATCAGTAGAAATGAAAGCTTTTTTGGTGTGCCAATTGCTGAAGAATATAAAAAAGAAAACAAAAACGAAGTCATTGTCTTAAAAATCGCGAAGTCGGTAAGAAATCCCATGTAAAACAAATGCGGGCCTGAGAGGCCCCACTCATGCATTCTCGGTGATAGAAACGCTTGTGCATCTAAGGGTTAAGAAAGCTAATTACGCAGTTCGCTTTAGGTGTGACCTGAAGGGCTTTTCGCAGCTTTTCGACCGCCATAATAATGTCACTGTGTTAATATCTTTAATGGATTTTTTGTTTGATTGCATTTACAGAAAATAGAGAATTAATGTTAGGCCAATTTAGGAAAAATGACGGTCGATTTCGTGGATTACTTTTGGGGAGATAAAAATAACGGCTTCGATGTCCTCTACCATAACATGAAATATGGCCAGTTGTCGAGCAAAGAGCTTTCGGAGTATTTCCAGGAGAGGTCCAGCATGGAGGAGATGAACGGGAAGGCCTTCAGCAAACTGGCCAAGCAGACGACGAGCTGTTGCGGGCTGGGGACGTTCGCTCCCCTCTGGATCGTGCTGCGGACCTCCGCCGAAAAGCTGTCCAATCTTCACTTCCAAATGTTTCAAAAACTGGCCGAATTGGTAAAGGAAATCACCAAATACACGGAGGACTTGCATAAGAAACACAGAACGGTGAAGGAGGAGGAGTCGAGGACGTTGGAAATCGTGCGCTCGATGCACACGACGACGCAGATGTTGCAGAAAGCGAAGGAAACGTACCAACAGCGAAGCGCCGAAGTGGAAAAACTAAAGAAGGAAAATGGGTCTCCGAAGGATATCGAAAAGGCCGAGGCGAAGTTCAGAAAAGCTCAGGAGGATTACAGAAGTCTCGTGGCCAAATACGGAACAACCAAAGTGGAATTCGAAGAGAAAATGACTCAGGCTTGCAAGCATTTTCAGGATCTGGAGGAGGCACATTTGAAGCAGATGAAACAGTTTCTCAACACTTACGCGGATATAGTCGAAAATAATCACGATTCCATCGGTCAAGTGCACATAGACTTTAAGAGAAAATGTATGGAAATGACGGTGGATAAATTACTCGAGCAATTCGTTCTGAACAAATACACGGGGCTGGAAAAGCCGGAGGAAATTGAGTTTGAGGAAGCGACCGTGTCCTCGACTTCCCGACAGGTGGCGAACGCCGTCAGTCCTGACTCAATGGAGACTAAAGAGAAGGAAACAAGGGCCAGTTCTCGCGACAGCCACCCGCTCAAATTCGACGGGTTTTTGAGGAGTCGGAGACGAAAGGCGAAAAACGCTTCGAAGAAGAAGAAAGAGAGCGGCATCGATTGCCCTGGGGGGAAAGAGGAGAAATCCGACGGGGAAGAATGCAAAGACGAAGCGAATCCAAAGACTGATACACCGACCGGGCCTGAAGTAGACGAGGAAGGTTATTGCATAAAGCCGAAAGTGGACCTTTGGGATCGCGAAAAGAGCAACTTTTACTCGAGCGGCGACAGCGATTCCGATGACGAAAGAGAGAGAAAAATCAAAGTGGAAATCAAACCTCTGGCGGGGGGTTCGGCCCCGCTGAGTGCCAGCGTTGACGAGCTGAGGGCAACCGTCGAGAACATCCTTCAGCCCCCGATGGGGGGGATCGGCACCATGGGGAAGAGGGGCGCGGGGGCGAGCGAGGACAGGATCAAAAGGTCCCAGTCGGTCTCCCAGCAGCTGGGAAAGCAGAGCAACGATCTCATGGCTCTCAATTTGTTTCAAAGCCCCACTGTATCAAGTGCCAGCACTCCGACCGGAAGCAATCCTTACGCTCCACTGCAAAGTCCGCCCACATTGCAGAGCCCCACTCAGACGGGAAGTGCCCCACCCTCGGCCACTTCTAAATACTCCGAACTGGACGTGTTTTCCGAAGTGGGCGAGATACAGCCCATTCTTCCCCCCAAACAGACTCGACAGACACCAACCCCCACTTCACGGCAGACCCCCACTCCCACTTCGGGTGCTCCCTTTGCTCTTCCTCGGCCACCGTCCCGCAGGAGCGATGGGCCCTCTCCCAGGGGCCGAATGAGTCCTTCCGCCATATCCCGGACCGACAGCGTGGGGAGCCTGGAATTCCGGACCGCGGGCATCCTCGTGGGCTCCTCTCGCGGCCCGTCCCCTCTCACCATCGGCATATCGGACACGATACCCCTCGCCGTTGCATTCCACGAAATCTGCCACTGCTACTTCCGGGGATCGGATGAAACCAAGTGCCAGGTGAAGATGTCCGGCGACATGATGGTGTCCTTCCCCGCCGGCATCGTTGCAGTGCTCGCACACCATCCCTCTCCCGCCCTCCTATCGTTCCGCATCAAGGACATTCGCAGATTAGAGAACATTACTCCCAACAAACAATTGGTGTCGATCGATGCGGCCCAGTCATCTTCGGACAGCCACGTGTTCGAGTTTAACATGTCCGCCCTGACGGCGCTCCTGAAAATGCAGGCGGAACAGAACCCCACTGCTTCCTACTTCAACGTGGACATCCTCAAGTATTTCATCAGGCCCAAATCCGGAGCAGGTTCCTGCCCCTTCCAGTTGGTCGCCTACTGGAAATGCTCCCCCTCCCATACGGACCTAAAAGTCGATTACAAATACAACAGCCACGCGATGGCGTCGCCCTCGCCCCTATTGAATCTAACGGTTTCCGTCCCCGTGGACGGAGGGGTCCGGAGCTTCCAGTCCAAACCTGACGCCACCTGGAACCCGGAGACCATGCGGGCCTCGTGGAAGTTCACGGAGCTGTCGCAGCACAGCGAGGGGCACGGGGTGGGGAGTCTGCGGGCCCGGTTCGAGCTGTCGGACGGGCCGGGGTCCCAGGGGACCATCGCGACCCAGTTCAACTGCGAGGGGACGACACTGAGCGGGACGGAGTTCGAGCTCATCGGGAGCGGGTACCGGTTGTCGTTGGTGAAGAGACGGTTCGTGTCGGGGAAATATATCTGCGACGGGGACGTGGACTCAAAGTACAGATACGCATCGCCTTCCAACGCAGAATGCTAGCCGTTCTGGAGACGTTTATTTTTAAGTAATGGTTTAGTGCTACCAGAATAATAAATTATACAATGTTGAAAAATATATATTCGAGAAGAGATATTATTAAAGATGGTCATTATGAGTTATTTTCGATATAATGGACACCAAAGAAATAGTCAACAAGTACAAAAAGTGTGAAAAAATGTTTTTGTCGATTGTTATGTATTATAAAATAAATTATACATATTACATAAGCAGTTCAGTATGTTGAAAACCGATTTAAAAATGCCAAAGTAAACGTCAACGCCAACGGCACTGGAAATTCATCTTCATTGTATTCAAGGTGGGTTTTCGAGTTTTTTGAATGTGAGAACGCAGAGAAAACGCAAACGCCATTCGCCCATTGGCAAATATTATTTCTGCTTTGGGATCGGGGGTTTGATTGGCGTTGGCGTTTGCGGTTACTTTGGCGTTTAGGGAAATTGATGGTCGCTAGTGCCGAGAAAGAGAAAACGATATCAATTGAAATTCAGCGACACCAAAGGCGAGACTAAATCGGTTTAATTCGAGCTAATCGGAGCAGACTGTCTCCGGCACTAACAGCCATCGGTTCCTCCATCTTTGAGTCGTCCAATTGGGGAGGCCTAACGGCACCACGTCAATTGTAATTCTGATGTTGTTTCAGTCGAACGGGAAACATGTTACCTGGAAAGGGTAAGCATGGGTTTAAAAGAACCGGGAAAGGCGGGAAGGACATCGGGAAGATGGTCCCGAGCACATCCAAGTCGAAGGAACCTCCCGCGGCCAAGGCCAAGAACAAAGATTTGGATTTAATCGATGACAAAGATGGGGTCATCTCGTCGTTGCCGCTGTTCAGAATGGCCGACAACAGCAGAATGCTCCCCAGGTACACGGCCGTTCTCTCCAGGTCGGAAGAGGAGGGAGTCGGCATGGAGGACCTGGACACTCTCCAGCTGGAACTGGAGGCATTGCTGTCCTGCGTGGCAGTGCGGAACAGAGTTATCCGGGAGGAAATTAAACTTCTCGAGTCTGCCGAGGAGAAAAGAGATAAGAAATCCAAGTTGGCTCTTTCCAGTGGGGTTAAACGCGGAGTGGCCACTCGAAACGAAGAAAGACCCGTCAAAGTGTCAAAGGATAATCTCAAGTCTGATGTTTCCGTTCCGGGAAAGCTGAACAAAGTCAAGGGACCGCCGGGTGAGTCATTTTCTCGCCTTCGGTGGTTGTACGCAGGGGAAGAATATAACCCTGATTGCGGTTACAGGAGGGTCGGATGTTCAGTCAAAGGAGAGCCAGAAACCTGACGCGCCCAAAATAGTCATCCACAAAAACGACACCCCCAATAAATTCTGGTCTTCTGTCGAGCCCTACTGCGCCCCCATTTCAGAAGAGGATTTGAATTATCTCGAAGAGCTTATAAAGACGAGGGAGAGAGAAAGGAATAGCGATCTCATGAAAATTCCACCCCTGGGGAAACATTACTGTGCCCGATGGGCAGAGGAGGATTTGGGGGACGAAGTGAAAAGGCGCCCCGAACCGCCCGACCGGATAGGGTAAGACCACCCCCGGCTCTCGTGTCCTTTCCGGTTTCCAGAAGAAGTAGGTGTTGGTTGCAGGGGAACAGCCGGACCTCTAACACAGCGACTCCTGTCCGCACTCATCGAGGAGAAAGTCTCTCCGCTCCAGGAATCAAATGAGAACAAAGGGAACCGAGAAGTGAGCACTCATCGCCAGTCAGCCATTAAATCCGTTCAGAGTCTGGCCTTTGAGAGGAGGGTTAGGAGGGAGTTACGGGAGCAGGGGATTCTCGATGGGGACGAGGCTCCCAAGGTGAGAAGGGGTTGGGGGAGGGTGTAATCCAGTCACGCGTAATGAGAGGAGTTTGATTATTTTTAGGAACAAGCAGACGACGAGCTGCTTCTAGAAATTAAGAGAGTGCAGGGTGAACTTCAGGTGATATCGCAGCACAATCTCCAACAGCTGAAACATCTCCACGGGCTGGCAGTGGCTCAGATGCAGCGGCAGGAGTTGAAAAAGAAGATCAAAGCCATAGACACCGAGGTGGGTGAAGGAAACAGAGATTAGAGTGGGCGTTCTTTCCGAAAAGTTTATCGAAGAATAACCTTGACTTTTATCAGCAACCCACTCGCAGTCCGTCAACTTGAATATTATTTGAAGCTGACGATAATTTTACACGATCCACACCGCGGATGAAAACGAGTTAACGGGGAAATGAAGCGAAGAACAACAGACCGGAATCGCACTGGAATGCGTGCGCTCACTCATCACAAACCTATTTTTGTTTTTCAGTTGCTCAACATTTTTGCTTCGAAGCAAAAGAAAAAACATTTCACGAAAAAGGAAAAAGACCAGGCGTGGCGATTCATCAAAGAGAGGGAACTCCTGCTGAAACAACTCTACGCCATTAATTAAATCCGCACGGTCATTCAGCAATCGCTGTGCCACAGAGTGCACTCAGTCTATGCATGCCAATCACGATCCTCTTCGTCCTGGAAATGCCGTTGTGCTCGGAGCGGGGGAAAAAGGAGGCAAAAGGAGGCAAAAGGCTTGCAATGCCAAAAGCAACCCTTAGCGGATCACAACGTCCATTAAAGGGAGCCAGCGTTTATTTGAATTTAAATAGTTTTCTCAACACATAATCAGGTGTTACGTGATGTTTAACAAATCCCGAACAGTGAAGCTTTTCATGTAAGACAAACGATTTTGTTTTAGGTTTTCAAAACAGAATCATTAATTAAAGTAAAATTATTTTATTACCGTTTGAACAATAAAAAAAAAAACGTTAAAAATTATAAAAATGAAAGACTAATGAAACATTTATTTCGATAAATTAGAAATATACATAGAACTGGTCAAAATTTGTATACTGAGGAGTGCCTTGCATTTCGTTGTCAATCTAGAATTAAACATTTCATAGTTTCGAAATACAGGTATCGAACATGTGTCATTTTGTGTCATTGTTTTTTTGATTATGTGATTTATTAGAAAAGGGAATTAGACTTTCTATGAAACCGAATGAAAAGTTTTATGTAATTTCTTTAGATTAGAGAGTAGCGAAATGGTGCTGACTTATGAAATCATAATCTTTTTGGCCAGTCCTAAGATAAACTTTGGTAACCATTAAATAAAATCATTTGAAAAATTAATCGTTTCAAATTATCTTTGTCAACTTTAAAACTATTGCATTTGCAAAAGCATTGATCACTCTACACAAAAAGTGCTAACACATTTAATATTATATGAATTTAGCTCAAGCATAAATTATTTTTCATCTATTGCGCAATACTTGGCAATTTTTTTTTTTCATTTTAACATTTCAGAGCTTATTCTTCTAATATCGTCTTTTTTTTATTTTTTTAGCAATTACGACTCATTCACTTCTTACTGTTTCCTTCTTTCAGGAATTCTAAAGTACTTTCATTTACTTCCAATAAAAAAATCTCACTAAAAATGCAAAAAAAAATAATCTAAAAAATATCACAAGTTCACTCTCACTGGCTGTGGTTTAGAACTTTTTTGGACGTTTCCAAAAATTGAATGGCGTTTCGAAGTAAAAATTATTGCCTCGACAAAAAAAAAACAATAAACTGTTGAACCACTCCATTATTGAGAAAAGGATGAGTTGGAGATAAATAGGAATGCTGAAACTCCAATGAGGAGTTTTTTTATCTTATCCAATTAAATTCATTTATTCTGGAAAAATATGAGTAGGTTTTGTTGCAGTAAATGTTCAAGTAAGAAACACCCAAGAGCTCTGTATAGTTCTTTCTTAATACTTTCAAAAATGCAATACTCAAAATACGAGGCAGAATGCGACTAAAATGGCGAAAGATAAATTTAGAATAATTAAATAACACATACACACCTTGCAATTAAAATCCCAATTTTTCTCACTACTAGGAGAACTGATATAGTTTTAGTGAAGTCTATAAAAGATTAATAAGTTTCTCAAAAAATATCACTTCCAACTGACTGTCACAGAAAATCACACCCACATAAATATTTTCCAAATTTCCAATAATAGAAAAACAATTACGTACAATGTTGCATATACATCTAATTTAAATCGGAAGACATCATCATTTTAAAAGGAAAATATTGTTTTTAAATTAATAATTCTGATTAAAATTGAAAATGATCTGCCCCAAAAAACGGTTAACGTTGAAATTTAAAATTAATTTCTCTGCTTCCACGATGATATTTTGGCGGCCCATTCAAATGAACCCGGGTTCCATAAATGTGAAATTAATCCTTCCAAATCGTTGAATAGGAAACAAATTAACAAATCTGACTGAAAATTGAAAAGGAACGCAAAAAGCTTTGCAAGGGTAACTTTAATAATTTTAGTATTAAAATATCTTTAGAAATTACTCGCTGTTAAAGCTTCGTGAACACTAATAATAACTTAAAACTACTAAATGCCGTCAAAAAGTTTTATAAAACTTTTCTTACACAGATACCCAGTTTGGGTAAGGTAAAATTTATTTAAGGAATGTGACACATCAAATCTCATCCATTTTTGTTGAATTGCAAAAGCTTCTCTAAATAATTTTAAACTTTTCAGTAAACACCAAAGGCAAATTTTTAAACCTAATACCTTTTTCTGATTCGCACTAATATGAATTTAAAATATCTTGTTCATAAAAATGTATTGCTGAGAGGTGAAAAGCTTTCTTGTGCTACGAGTTCCAATAAAACGCTCTACGTGTATTTCAGTGGCATGGCTAAGATAGACTAGTAAGCTAAACAGTGCCCGCTAAGTCAGCTCGGTTAAAGCTTTATTTTGGCCAAATGTTTTTTGATTTTTAACAGGCTGACTAATAATATAACCAGACTGCTGTTGCCTTCGCTTAGTGAGCAAAAAGTCTACTTTGTTCGCTTTTTTTAATATAACTCAAATTCGACTACTTTAAATTATTACTGTAAATAATTTTTGAATCGAGAATGAAAAATATCAATACTAAATCTGCTTGTTGTTAATCCAAAGTGAAAACTATTATAAGTATACTAATTTTTAGATCGGAAAGTAGCGGTCTGCCTGTGCAGTTTGCTGACCAACTTTCGAATTGACAATCAGCTTTTAGATAATAATTGAGCACATTTTTAGTAAGGCCGTTCGGTTCTTTTGCCTGCAGTGCCTCAATACTTTGGCCAAAACTTTAAAAAGCGATCAATTTAGAATTACAGTTTTTCCAACGCTCTTCCAACAATCTGATCTCTTCCATGTGAGATTCGCTCCCTTTGTAAGGTTCCGCCACGTGAATGCCCTTGAACCTTCTCGGGTCCAAATTCGCGCTCAAACTGTGCACTCCCTTGGCGAACTTCGAGAACGGCGACAGCATGTCTTTCGTTATGGACGCTGGCGAGGTGATCACGTTGGCGATATTCGTCCTCAGAGATCGAAGCGCGTTCTCGCTTTGGGAGGACACCAAACTGAAACTGAGATCCTTTTCGGAATTATATCGGTTATCCGGTCTCAAATGGCAGATTTCGTTTGGATTCTTTTTCTTCTCCTCCTCGATTTCATTGGCAGAACGAGAAAGCTCCCGACTTATGTTCAACGTTCTTGGAGGTGTTAATCTATTTTTATTTTCCTCTTTGACCGGGAGTGAATCCTTATAGCTTTTCAGCGATTGCTGTAGCGTTCTTTCGTCAAAAACCGCGTCAGTTCTTGAATGAACCAGCGGGGGTTTATGCTTTCCAGGGAGTCCTTTTTTGACGGGATAACTTAAAATATAATTTGACTGGAATTTTAACTTTGGATTTTCGCTTTTCATTAAAATCCCCACGTTGGGCCAATGCATGTGACTCATTCGGAGGAGTGGATTTACTCCGTCTGCGGAGTCCGATGACCGCCTACTTTCGTTCTGACTATTTTGGTGGCTTTCTATTGAGACAACAGGTGAAGAAGCCTGCGGAGGAAAACTATTTATTATTTGCCGTCTCATACAACAGATTTATTTAATCACATTACCAAATTTTTCGGTCGTCCTGATATCTTTTGGTTTTGATTTTTCCGGAGATTCTGGCCGAGTCTGTTAATTTTCGAAAACTGCTGAGTGAGGTTATTTAATGCTTTGGTGCCAGCACTTTTAAATGCAACTAATTGTGTCTCCGATATGTTTCTTGTTAACCCTAAAATTAATATCAATTTAATACTCGACTATGGCGGAGGAGTGTGCACTCAATTAGTAACATCTTACCCTGTGTCAAACCTAAATCTAAGTAACTTCCAAGTCGGCAAGAAGCTTCCGGATCCAGGACTTTTGATTTTTTTTTATCCAAAGGCCTCCCCTGAACGTACATCACGGGCGGTAGATGAGCTATCTCAAACGCAACTAAGAACGTTTCACAGATTGCTTTCAGTGACTCTGAAAAAGATATTTCCCAGTTCGATATTCTTCTATTCGAATGAAACGTATGGAAAAAACTCTTCACTGACCCTGCATCTCCTCGACGGATTTTATAACGACGGTCATATTATTGAAAAACCTGAGATTAGTTGAGCGAAACATGTGGTAATATCCCTCCATTCCTTCCACTAAATAATGGATTCGAATGCAGTATTGTTCGTTGGGAGAAGCTTTACCGAATTTAAACATCGATGACATGTGACTTGTTTGAGCCGCGCTCGGACCCAGTTCAATCAGTGTGACGTCTTTCAGATTCACCTTCTGATATTTGGTAACCCTGTCTATCTGCTCATCATAACTGGAAAATTACCCCGGTGAAAAATCAACGAATTCGGCGGGTGACAAAAACACCGGAGAAACACTTACTCGGCCACGTAATATGCGCCTTTTGTTAAAATCAAAATGGTGTCCATGTCGGTTTCGGAGGGATCGCCAGTTCTGCAAGAGAAATATGATGATAATCGAAGGGAGATAAAACTAGGAATCGATGGGAATGTGAACGTACACAGGATCTGCGTCGATGAGTCCCCAACTGCCCAAAATCAAATCGGGATCGTTGATGAGAAGTTTCTTACTGTCTTCAATGAGAAGCTTAACATGTTCAGCAGTAGCAGTGCTGTCCTCCTCGTCTTGTTTTTGATCCGAGATAAATATTTCCTCTGAAATTTCGTTTCCACACATCATATCAATACTAGCCTGACGGTAAGCATCTTTGAAGCGACTTAAATAATATCTACAAAGGAGGAACAGAGATTATAATATTCGCAAGACCCAATTTATAATAAAAAGCCAATTTTATATGAAAATAACATGCCATGTTCAAATACAAAACCATGCCGGAAAATTTTCCTAGAAGATAAATAATTATGGAAAAATTTCTAAATTTACACGGTTTTATTTAAAATTATGACTTCAAACTGAAGATATTGGCCATTTTGTATACAGTCTTTTTAACTGTAATGTTATAATAATACATAATACAATTAGGAAAAGATTTTAACAATTAACAAAAAAATTTAATAAGTGAGAGTATTTTCCCAATTACAAAAAAATAAATAAATACTATAAAAACAATACAAAAAAGGCGTCGTGATTTTATTGATTTGTACGAGAATGATCGGAGTTAATCTAAATAAAACCGTGTTATCAAATACCTTTCGACTTCTCCACTCTCAAACTCGCCACATAATATAAAAACAGAGGTTTAAATCTTTCTGATTCATATAAAAACTGAATTAATATGTCCGCGTCTGAATGAAACAAGTTCGTAACAACGGTGGGACTATAAAAGGGCGCGAGTTGTTACGAAACACAAACAAAAAAAAAAAGCACGGAAACCAACAACATTCTACTGACCTCATCACGTGAAAAATCGCGTTTAAAAAGTTGATTTCTGAAGCGATGGGATATTGTTTAACTACCTCGGATGAGTTCTTCGGGAGTATGACACTTGCCAAAGTGACTAAATCGTCAGAGGCTAGGGCGATGTTATATGTCAATTTGTTAAGTAAATCGATTGTCTCGACTTCTTTTCCTTGGGTTAGGTCCAGGGCGGCTTGCCGATAAGAGTCTAGGAGATGAACTCGACAATATCTGACAAAAGGAAATCATTCTCTATTTTGAGTAAGGCTAACTTTGGCGGGAACGTTTTCAAACCCCCTTTTATAATTGAAAATGGCTTCCGACCAACGCGTTTCGATGTTTATAATTTTTGAAGACGAGGAGACTCGCGTACCTATTGGCTGAATTCATTCCGTCTTTCATGAGACCCGTGAATTTTCTTTCTCCAGTCCTCGTGTAATCTCCTTTCAGAGCATTGGTCCCTGTGTACTGCTTGCTTATTATGTCGCCATTGTTGGCCCATAACAGCTGAAAAGTGGTTCGCACGTCCTGAGGTAACTGTCCTTCGGGTACAATCAGCCCCAGTTTAGTCAGTTGAATTTCAAGAACAAATTTTGCCAAAGCAGTCTGAAACGATATTTCCAGCATGAGTTTCATAAAGATTTTCAAACCCAAACCTGAACTCACCTGAACAACATTTGTTCTGTCTAAACAATCTATACAATTGACTCTAAACACTCCTTTTTGAAGGCAAATGAGCCCTTCTTTATCCGTCCAGCAGTAACACATTCCTCTCACTACACTCGAGAGACCGGCAACGAGGTAAGAAACATTTTCAAATCGCATCCCTCGACTGAAAATTAACAAAAAATTAAGCTCAGTGATTAATGCCATTGCAAAAACATTTCCATAAAAGAATCACTCGCCAGTATTCGTGGAAATCGAAAGTGACGTAAGTGATATTGGGTTCGTTGTATGTCAATATGTGATCCGTGTATGCATCCCAGATCACTTTTTCCTTTCCCGTGAGTTCGACTAAATTGACGATGCAAATTGGTCCATAAGTGTCCATTTCTTTTTTGAAATGCTTTTCAAAAACAACTTGTGTTTCAGCGGGACCTTAAAATTTATTCATCATTATTAAAAAAAAAATAAGTATAATCGGTAATCCCGTTCGAAATACACTTACATCGATCCAGTTTAGGTGGTGGACGATATTTGTACCCAGGCTGGGACCAGAACACAGGTACAGAACCTCTCACTTGTACAAATGAAAATTTATGGTTCTCATACACTAAAATCTGTTCGGTTTCAACGTAATTTGCGCAATTTCCATCGTCATCAACACCTCGACGCTTGTACCTGGTTCCAGCCCTGTGTCTGCTCCTCCTTGATATTAAAATTAATTTAAAACACTAAAATCATCAAAATCAAATTAATAACACAATCCTTAAACATTACAACTGAGATGAACCAATCGTACTTCATATTTTGGCGCATAATTTTCATTTCCCATGAAATCGTAGCTTATTTCTACCTTACATTTTTCAATCTGGACAAAACCTTGAATTATTGGAAGAATCCAAGGATCATATAAAGAGTTTTGCTGTAAACAAAAACACAGAGTAAGTTTTTATATGAAACTTTAATTAATTGTAAACCTGAAAAACTTACTTTATTGTTGAGAAGATCACGAACCATGAACTTATTCCAAAAAAACCTGTCATCGATGTTTTCCCATTTGGGTTTGGTTTCACCTGAATTTGAATTACATTTTCTTTGCAGTGAATTTGTAAGATCACATGTTATGGAAAAATAAAAACTATCAGTATCTGAAAAGGAGATGAAAGAATGTTGAAATAAATTAATTCCAAAATTATTTTTAATGGGAACCAAATAAAATACTTTGAGCAAACCTGTAAAAATCTTATGGAGCTCATCTAATATTCTTTTTTCAAATTTTTCTTTATCCTTAGAGATGGATTTAAATTTGACCTGTGGGATTGCTAATACTGCTGCTTGTTGGGTTGAATATTTAATACTGTTGGTTGCAGATTTCATTACCCCTAGAGTTTTGGCAAATGCTGATTTCTGGTCAAAGAGTCCACTCTGAAACATAATTAATATTCCAATTGAAAAAGTCACACAGTTATTCTTTAATTCAAATGTAATGTCATACAAAATTACCTTTTTTGAAAAAGCTGAATTTTGATGTTTTTTACATGGAGTCAAATTCAGATTATCACCACCTCCAGGTGATAAAAATGCAACAGATTTCACATTATAAATCAAATGACCATCAATATATTCTCCAACAGTTTTGTATTCCTTTATTAATAAAAGCCTTGGCTCCACAACTGAATCTATTTGGACTTTTCCAATTATCCCATAACAAACTCCAAGGCATTCTGGATCAATAGCTGATGCTAAGTCCCAACCTAGAAACATCAAATGAAATATTACCGAAGGTTATTTATGTAAGTCATATAAATGGTATCATTATCTGCATATGTTTAATGTCAAGATCAATGATAAGGAAAATCGACACTTTTTTAAAAAATTTTAAATACAAAATATTTTTCTTCCTCCTCGGTAACTCTACCTGTTTTCGCATTGAACTCTCCGGTCTTTCTATTCCACCATAAGCTGTGTTCATTTTTAACGAATATGAAAAACTCTTCGGTTTTGAAAAGTTCAATATTAGAGAGCCCTTCGGTTTCGATTAATTTCGAACTCATTTAAATAGTCTCAAGCGATAATGTTGCGACAATAACTTCAGGATGTACGAAAATTTCCCAAACATAATCTTTCATCTAAAATCTTAATTGTCTGAAGAAAAAAAAAATAAATAACTTTAACAATAAAACTATACAATGACTTAATGTTGACAGAATATAACTTTGTTGATAAGCTGCTGCGACTTTTTTCCCTTAAATATAGTTTCTCTTCTGCCACGTCAAAGTGTCACAAACTCCGATCCGCCATTTTTATCGAAATTCCTGTAAAAATTTGCGACGCCCATGAATTCTGACCCATGTAAATAAATTAATAATTAAAATTATAATTAAATCAGACTCATTCCTCGAAAATAGGCAAGAATTTCCTACTGTTGGTTCGAAAACAACAGCCAAGCACTGTAAAACCATTTGAATACTAATCAATCTTAACACCAATATTAAAATCTGGTGATCGTTAAGGATAAAATAAAATTCTGAATAAGTTAAAATGGTAAATTAAAACAAAATCGAATAAAATGTTCTCTCAAATTATATTTAAATCTAAATCATCAATATATATATATATATTTCATGATAGTAATTTGTTGCACAAAAATATTTACATCGCCTTACAAAACATACGTTCAAAATATCTAAATAATAGAATTCTTCTCTATCAGTTATAATAAAGTGAATTGTACATCATTATACATTATTTGTTATGCTACAGACAAACATTTTCAATAACAAAAAAAAAAAATTAAAGACAATAAAACGAAAAAATTTTTTCCCAGACCCAGAGAACTTTACAAAATGAAACATTTTCGTCAAAAACTAATTTTTCTTTTTATCAACTAAATAAAAATAGGGGAACAACAATTCGAAATATTGGTGGTTTATTTATTTATTTATTTATTTATTTTTTTTCTTTAATCGAGATTAAGACAGAATAAGAGCACAGTTACACTAGAAAATAATGAACCGACCAATGTTACACCTCTTTTCTGATTAAGGACTTTCTCAAAATGATACCCTGCAATGTTTTATCCGATGCATTTATATTCGATACAAAATTATACGACTTTACAGCTTCAGGGTTACTTTTTTTTCAAAAAAATAAATGATATGAAATATTCAAAGAACGAAAGGTTAATGAGTTTGAGAAGTATATCAACGAAAATTCTCAATATTGGTGACCAATAGGCAAAAAACTGCAATGAAGTCTTTAAATATTCTGTTCAGATTCGGTTTTGTTAAACGACACATACATAAAACCAAAATATAAAAAATGTATAAACTTAAATACTAAAAAAAATGTACTTTTCCTTTAAAAATAAAGCAGAAGTTATATATCTCAAATATCAAAAATTATCAAAATAAATTAAACGAAAAATCCGGTGAACAATTACCACAAAATAAGTCTCTATATATCAATTATAAAAAAAAAATTATTTCCTGTCAAACGATCTGCGACAGAATTCAAATTTATGAAAAACACTATTTCCTTTCAACTGTTTGCCTTTGTCACCACATAAAATTATTATTTTCGAAGCAAAATCCCAAAAAAGGAATCAATGAAGAGTATGAAAATGATTCACGAAAGGCCACTTGAAGCATGATTACAAAAGCCGGTGTAATATTGGAGGTTTCGCATTAAAAAGTTTCCTCGAGGTCTCTCCTCCCACTGTTCAGAAATGTTAAGCTGTACAAAATGAAAAATCTGAATTTTTTTAAAAGCATTCATAATCGGTTGATTTTCTCTAATCACTCGCTATTAATGGTATATAATAATATATATTTACAATTTCCATTTACTAATTGCGAAAGTTTTACAAATTCTAAATTTTTTAACACGTTTTATAATTATTATGTATTCAATATATACAAAATAAGTCAATTGTATTAAATTAAATTATTTTCAAACAATTTTTTTTGGTTTTTACGGTCTTTCTTAACTCGACAGTAAATTTATTTTTTTATACTCCTAAGTCATAACAACAATTTTTTAAGCTTATGTGAAGGTTATTTACCATTTTTTTTTTAATAATATTTTTCCATTATTTCATTAAAGCAGGCAGCGAATTCCGAATTTAAAATCCGATCGATCGCATTGCCTTTCCAACTTTTCCCCTTTAAGGATAGAAAAATACATATTTTTGAAAATAAGGCCAACGTTGCAATTTCTCGCGGGACCCAAAAACTGTGGACCCTCTGCATTGATCGGAATGAATGTCTCGAGAGCATCAGAAAAAGCAGAAAGAACCAACCAACTGTGTAACTCCTTCGCAAGATAGTGACCAAAATGTCCATTTCAGAAATTCACTTTCAAATTAATTAACGACGCTGCATTGATATGGCACAATTCAAATTGATAATGAACTCGAGAAAGATTCGATTCCTCAAGTGAGCTTTAAATATGCCTCACCTAACTGCTGAGGCATACCATCTTGGAACACTAAACTATCGGAGTATAATTCTGTCGCGAAATGGTATATATCCCGAATTAATACTGAAAAATGACGATTCGCTGAAAGTAAAGCCAATTCCTGAAGGAGCCATGACCATTTTTGAGGTTCACAGTTCACACAACAGAATGCAGCAAAAGCCCTCACCATACATGGAGCATTCAATGTTGAACAATTATAATTTCTCGGTATCACTATTATCGATTATAATTTACATGACTTAAAAGAATGGATTTGTTTCAGTGTTTGAGAAAGTCTGACAGATAAAAATGAAAACAATAATAGTAAATAACCCTCGTTATTGTGATCATTTCTAAAATATAGTATAACTGAAAAAAAAAGCGAAACGAAGAAAACTATACATTACTTAAAAATTAAACAACAAGAAACGAAGTTTTTTTTTTCCCATTATTTTTACAACAAAATGAAACTTATTTAATACCCATAATTTAAATCAACCAAATTAAAGTCTTCGGAATCTGAGTGGTCATCACTGTCTGTCTTCGTGAAAGAAGACATCTCTCTGCGTCACTTCCCGTCGCGCGACGTTCTTCTCCTTTTGCTTACATCGGCTGACTCTGAAAGGAAAAAAACAGACTATTTAATTCTCAATTACATGTTTATCAAAATTGTATTAATAAGAGACTTTTTTTTATTTAAATAATTAATTTAATAGTGCATTTTTCCGCCACCTGGTGGCGTTGAAAATTTATTCGAACCTTGCGAAACTGCACTTCTCGTATATCTGATACTCCTGGAATCGGATTTTACATGTTGCCTAATTGATCTTCTAGTTGGTGGTTCAGTTCCCGTTTTACAAGCAAAATGCCCCTGGGTATTCTTTGTCGATACTTTATTGTTATTCCTAAAACCGAAATTCGATGATGAGAACACTTTCTCGCGTCGAGTGGAAAATTTTCAGCCGCGCCTTTTTTTTTTACCTATTTTCTTCTTCCGAACTTAATTTTGGTTTTTTTATTTCTTGTTCCACTGAATGCTCCCTGCTTCTTCCCTTTCCAGCCAAATCACTCAATGGCTCATCGTCAGAACTTTCAATTTCAGTGCTTCCTGCAAAATTTCAATCAAACGTCAATTCGTCCGCGTCCAATGGCGATTCGATCGCTCCCCTTTATTTACCTTTCTTATTTCCCGTTACGGGTTGGATCGCCTTTAAAAGCTGCTTTTTATCGTCCACTCCCATGCAAGCTTTGATGAGCTCCGCCGCGTTTTCACTGCACTTCCGTTTGTTCGGTCTCGAATCGACCGCGTCGGCTTTGCTTCTGTCCTCGACCGTTTCCAGCTTTCTTTTGTTTCTCAGCGTCGGACTCAATTTGCTCACATTTTTCGGACTGGTTTTCGCAACCGACGGCGATAATGGCCTCTCGTCTTTCAATGACCGGGGTGAACTTTTCGGAGTTTCTCCAGGACTTCCGCCCAAACTTCTGGAACAAAGTCGAAACCGAACTTCAGTCGATGCTCTTGTGAATCGCGGCCCACCGTAACATTTTTTTATCAACCCCAATTTGTTACCTTTTGTTCGTTTAAACAACATGAATATTAAGTGTTCAAAAATGTAATTTGCTTTAGCAGCAAAATGGCATCAGTGTTGTACAATTATTTTCAAGTACACTTACCGATGCCAAGACCTTGTTTTTCTGGAATCTTCCCCTGGTATTTCAATAAGCAATTGCTCCAGCAAACTCTTATTTTTTGTGTCCGAAGGAGGACTTGACGTCTCCTCTGAATCTTCTGAGGATTTCGGTTTTTTCGTCAGACGTTTTTTATTTGAACCGTTGGACTCTTCCTCGGCCTGTTCTCCCTTTATGTGATTATTTCTGAAAAACATTCATATATTATACACTCGTCGAGTCGTCAGCGATATTTTTTTTTAATTAGCTTTACTCACGTTACGTCGCTTGTCTCTACTGTCGGTGGACTAGGAGATAATGAATCTTCTCTCTTCGCGTAAGTATATAACGGAGGATTCACTCGAAACCTTTCGATGTCCTCGAGTGACGGAGACCCAATGTCGGCTTCCATTGTTTTGCTTTCACCCGATTCACCACTTAATGCATTGTCTTTGCCCTTATCATCGAGTCTTGAACTTGTCTCTAGAATTTTTGCACCCAATCCCTCTGCCGTAGTGTCGAACTCTTTGCTTTCGTTTCGTAGAAACGCCTCCCTGATTTTCGTCTCGAACGTTTCCACTATTAAACGATTCGTTACATCCGTTTCCTCGATTGCACTTGACTTTTCATCTTTCTTCTCGGTCAACACTTCACTTGGTTTCTCGCATTCCCCGGTCTCCAAATCACAGTCGTTTGTTTGAGAGTTCGAGCGATTATGACTACTTACCCGTATCTCTTCATTTTGACTAAATTCATTACGCGACGAGTCTTCCTTTTCTATTTCCGTCTTGGTTTCATCCTCTAACGTGATTTTTGTACTTCGCGGAGAGTTGGGAGTGATATAATTTAAACTGTCCGAATTTAGTTCTGATTTAGAATCTGAACGGTTTTCATTTGTATCTAAAGGCACTGCATTGGCCTGAGTTGTATTTTTTTGGATTGATTTCGACTCATTAAGGCAACTTTGCTCGTCCGATTTCGAAGTTTCTTCCGTCCTGTCATGGTTTTGACCTTTCTTCTCTTCCGGTTTTGATATTTCTAACTCTTTCCCATGAGATTCTTCTTTGCGACAAGGCGACTCCCCCTGGTTGGGAGACTTCTCCGAGAGAGCGTCCATGGATTCGATCCCGGAGTCTTCGCCTTGGGTGTTTCCTTGATTTGCAGGTGATTCTCCCCCCGCCGGTGGATTGTTCGGACTTTCCACGCCGTCCATTTGCTTCACCTTAACTGTCTCGCCTTCCAGCGACGTTACCGGTTGCTTCGTCTCGCACAGATTCGACACCGCCTCCTTCGCCACAGGACAACTGTCCTCCGCCGCAGCTTTCTCAGGCGCAACGGGATGCTTCACTGCAGTTACCCTGTTCACGGTTTGTTTTTTACCTAATCAAATGAAATTAATATATTATTTATTGATCCTTGTAAGCGAAAATGCAAATTTTTCCCCCACTTACTGTGCGGATCACATCCAACGGAAAGCTTCCTATTCAGAGCGAAAACTTTACTCATTTTCTCTTTCCTTAATCTGTCTATCACGGAGTCTTTTCTTATTTTGCGACTAAGGGCGTCGAAACGTCGAGAACTCTTCTTCAGGGAAGGCTGGGAAGTTAGCTGATCTGAACTTGACGAACGGCTTTTCACCTTTTGAGCGGTTTGCGTTTCTGCTGAAAGAAAAACAGGTATGCTTCAAACTCTAACCCGCACCCCCGAGTGCACCGCCTAAGTAAGAAAGTCTGTGAGTGTTACCGGTGATGCTCTGATCTCCGCTATGTCTCCTTTTAGTTCTCCCGAAATTTTCGTGGTCATCGCCCTCGCCGTCGCTATTGTGAACGCCCACCAATCCCAACCTCAAACCAGAGTTATCCTTCTTCGCGGTTTTGTTTCTCAACGGCGTTTTGTCACCCTTTTTTAAGACTTTCCCTAAATCGTCCAATTTCAACTTTTTCAAACCGGAGTCGTCAAACTTGAGTTTCTTGTTCATACCGTCCTTCGATAATTTCACAGACAAATCGTTTTTTAGCTTTCCCGATACCCTATCAATTTTCGAGGTTAATTCCGATTTAATTTTCCCACCTATTTCCTGGGGCTTTTTCACAGACACTTCATCCTTCTTCTCCTCTTTCTCCTCCGCCAACTCCGTCAACTCCATATACTTGTGCTTTACAAAGTCACTTTTTATTTTCAAACACTCCAAACCTTTCAGTTTTTTATTCATTTCGCCGATTTTTTTACGTCTTAACAAATCGCTCAACTCGAAACTCCCGGATTTGAACCCTTTAGTCCTGTCCTCTTCGACGTCCACTCCCCCGGTTTTTTCGTTCTCCTCCAAACTTCTGCGGATTTCAAACGATTTTAAATTATCACTGCCACTAACTGCACTTTCTTCTTCGTTGACTTTTTCGTTCATTTCGAATTCGTCCATTAATTTACTACAATTTTTACGTTTCTCGTAATTAAGCGTTTCTTCTTTCAACGTCCTTGAAATCCATTCCTCAGAATCCATTTTCAAATTAACTTCGACCCTTTTGTTAACGGTCGAAATTACGTCCTCGAATCTCCTCGCCACGTCCGACTCCGGCAAATCCGTCAAGTGTTTCTTGTTAGCACTCAACAAATTGTTCTTCTGCTTCTTCGAGTCCTTCCGCTTCTTCACGAGCAACTTCTCATCCCCCGATTCCAACCCGTCGGCGAGGTCGTTCACTGTCGGCGTCATTGGGATTTTCAATTTCAATACGTCTATGTCGCGCTCGGCCACACGCTTTAACTTTAACTTTTTCGATTTCGAATTTATCTCAGAGTTATTCATTGCAACGATTTCCCGGCCGAGTTTTAAATTCGACACTTTTATTTTCTTTTTATTTAACTTAGAGTAAAAATCTGGGGTGGCCTCGCCGCCGTCCAGGGAAAAACGATCCTCGCCGTCCGGCTGACCCCAGTGACTCGAAGGAGGACTTTTCTTCTCCTTTCGATTCGACACAACGACCGCAGCATTCGGCCCCCGCAGCGAAATGTGGAGCGGCGGAACCCGTGGCTCCTCCGTCGAATTTGCATTGATGACACCTGAACCGTTGTTATTGCTGCTGCTGTTGGCGTTGGTCAGAGCGGAAGCACCGTTGCTGCCGGTGGCGTTATTATTACTGCTGACGCCGCCGCCGCTGCCGCCGCCAGCGATGTTCCCGCTCGGGCCCGATGTATTCGCGACTCGATTTCCTGAAACTGAGCATAAAAATTGATTGTGTAATAAAAGCGCTCATCAATTTAAGCAAAACGATGAGTGATGCAATCGATGCGAACCTGGCAAAGGTTTCCTCGGTGTGGGGCAATTCACGAAGGACACGTCAACCTTATAAGCCTGGGTTATCGGCTCAGATTTTTCCAGTTTTAACCGTAATTTAATCTTCTCCGGACCGTGATCTCTATTGAATTTATGAGCGGCGGCCCTCCTTTTGGTGAAATTGCTCGCTTCGGTCACCACCGACTTAATCATGGCCTCCGTATCACTCTGATCCGACGCATCGTTCCGGCGAGATATCTGAAAAAGGAACGGATTGATTTGAAGAAAAAAAATACCACCTCGTTATAATTTTTCAACCCAAAATTAAAAACTGAACGCACCGAGTCGTCATCAGAAAAAGCTCTGGCAGGCGAAGAAGAATACAGGAACGGATCATCCTTCATCGGCTCGTCTTCGCTTTCAGAACTTTCGCTTGGCATTGGTTCCAATTCACCTGAAAAAATTTTTGTTTTTAACACCTCAACAAATAATAATTTATTATGTAAATCGAAAAATCTCACGAGAAACCGATAAAAATGCAAAATAAAAAGAGAACGCATTTGAGGAAAAGCAACATCATTAAAAACCCCCTCAAAGAAAAAGGGAAGACCCTAAAGTGAAGAAATTAAATAATGTTTTTTCTTCTCAATAACTAACCTGTAAGGGGATTCACAATGAGCGTTTTCCCGTCGGATGTACCCTCTGTTTCTTCTGAATTTTTATCTGAGGTTTCAGTGGAACACGGTTTACTTGAAGAAGCTAAAAAAAAAAAATACCACGTTGAAAATATTTTGCAACAGATGATTTTCATTTCCGTAATATAAATATTAAAACTCGGCAAAAGGTGATAACTTACGTAAAGCAGCGGTAGGAACAGGACAATTGGAGGGGAAAGGAAGTTTGGAGAAGGATAAGATTCTGAAAAAGCAATAACTTTTGAAACAGAAAAATACTTTGGGTTAGTGCATCCCTAATACGACAAAATCTCTAAAATATATTAATGTTTCCCTTATTAAATTAATGAAATATAGTCGGAGTTCTTAATAAAATAACTCAAACCAGACGATTTCTGATAAGTACTTCTTTGTTTCTTAGGCGTTATATTTTCAAAGTATTAATTGATCTTCCGAATCTCAAGGATTATTGAAAATTAGTGAAAAATTACTCCTGTAGGAAATTGACATTTCCTTACTGGTATAAGAGAACAAATGACAACCAAAACAAACCTTTAAGTAATTTTCTCGAGGTCATTAGTCATTAATACATTGTAATTGATAATGACCAGGGAAATGTAACATAAAAATTAAACATTATACGACTTACTGACTTCGATTTTTCCCGGAAATTAATAATTAATTACCAAAATCTGAAAATTTTGGTAATTAATTCAATAGAAAAAATTAAGCAATTTTAATATACTTGAGTTACTTTACAAATGAGTTGGAGACACAAAAAATAAAATATTTGACACCATTAAATACTGAGATGTGTAATAGCTCACCTGTAAATTGAGAATATCCTTGTACCAAGACGTTGGACCTGACATCCGTGCTAGGGAAACCTGCCCTTATTTGAGAAAATCTCTGCGGCGTGGAAGGATTAGGTCTTCCGACAGCGGTGCTGGCCATAGGTTGCACTTGATTTTGTTGAAAGCCCTTCATTAGATTAGGGCTGTATCTCCCCGGTTGTCGTATCACGTTCATGTTCGAGACGGACGGCATTCCGATCGGGTTCTGACCACTGAAACCCGGTAAATTCCCTCCAAATCCTGTTTTAACAGTCGGATTCCTTTGCCGCACCGATGGCATCCGCGTTTGCGAGTTGGCTAGTAACTTCGGTGTCATTTTATTAAAATTGTTGGTCAAAGAGCGAAACCCTTTATCCACGTCCGATTTATTCGTTTCAGGCTGATCCGTTGAATTTTTCCGAATTGTTTTCATTTGTTCGGAATTCGGCGGAGCCATTTTATTAGTTCCGGTAACGTTTGTAGGCGATGTGGCGGTGGCGGCGGCGGTGACGGGAGTCCCATCATTTTGCAACAGGTTCACTAATAAAGGACTCGACAGAGACATGTTATTACTAGTGTTAAGCAACGGATCAGACGGAACGGCATTCTTCACTTGGCTAACATTCGCATTTTGCACGCCCGGAGGCGGTAACTTTTGCATGAACGGTTTTGAGTTCGTTTCCCTATTAGCATAGGTAAGATTCGGATTCGCAGGAAGTTTTGCAGCTGAATTAGTAACCGGAGCGCCAGCAGAGGACAGAGGAACAGGTTTCTTGACGGTTGATAATGGAGCCGTGATTTCTCTTTGATTGGGAGCAACACCGGATTTAACTCCTGATGAACTGAAAGTCTTCGTGTTGTATGGTGGTGGCGGTGCAGTGAAATTGTGTTGAATATTGCTGAAATAAAAAAGCAACGTAAATTAATTCTGAAAATTCAAATTTATTAAAATTACAAATAGCGAATATTATTTACAACTCACCTCTCTCTTCCTTGGTGAGTCTGGGCAGCATGATTCATGCTGGTGAAAGGATAAGGAGAAGGTCCTCCATGAGGTTTAGGTGATGGAGGAATACCAACTCCACTCGGAGCAACAACATTTGGACTGCGAAAGAGTCCCGGTGAAGGTGTTGGTCCCATAACTGTTCCAGTCAGAATATGACCAAGAGAATTATCGAGGGCACTGCTGTTGTTAGTGCTGCTGTTACCGCTGCTCTCTCCTCCAGTTCTTAAAACGATTTCCCGAGGTTCGCCTCCGAATCTGGACGCGAGCCTCAAAGAAATCACCTGATCCCCTTCGACCTGAACGCTGAGTATCCCCAGAGCTTGCAGCCCCGAATCCCCGGCCTGGGCTAAAGCGCGAAGACGTTGTGCCGCATCTCGTGGAATAGTCAACGTAACACGAACAGAGTTCCAAGGCTCGACTTTTTTGACTTTCATTAGAACTTCTTTACCTGTAAAAGAAAAAATAACGTTTAATGTAAACATAATTGACTTTTTTGCAAGGTCTAGATTTAAACCAACCTAATTTTCTTTCTTTAATATCATACTTTAATTTCAAAGGTATATAATTTGAGCTCTCTATTTTATAAAATTTCCTTATTTACCTGTATGTAACAGCAAGCTCAACTTGTCAAGTAGTTGGGAAAATTTTTGAGGGAAATCAGGATCCCCAAGATCTCCTTGGCAAGTAAACACAGTTTGAATGAGATCATTATCTGTAAGTGTCTCCTCTTCTTCGACTTCCCAAGATAATTCAGAACCACTTCTATGAGATCGAACTATTCCTTTTTTTGAGAAAAACACACATTAAAAATTATTATTTGGAAATAACCAGGTACAAGAAACATGAAAATCATTTAAATGGGACATACCTTTTTTATTAATGAAAGCAGAAACACATCCTGCATGTGGGGGAGAGCCCACAGTGGACTTGCCATCACTGTCTGCAGCCATAGCTCTTACACTGCCATTTTTCATTAGCTCACTGGCAGGCCATTATGATCAATGAACTGTATAAGGCAAATTGAAAAACATCAATTAAAAAAGTTGTATAGGTTAAATATTTTGGGCTTTCACAATTAACAATGAAAAATTAAAAAAAAATATCATTTCATTTCCTACATTTTTAAACAGAGTTTTATGTTAATGAAATAAAGTTTAATTATTTAACCGCAGACCACTTTTCAAAATTATGAACATTGTTAATACCAAATTTTCATTTCACTTAATTTTTTTGCACTAAATTTTAACTTTTTAATAAATATTAACCATTTAAGATGAACACTAATGAAATAAATGCTAAATAACACTACATAAATAGTGTAAATGTTAATCATAAAAATATAATCATAATTTCAATCTATAAACACTAATGTTAATAGTGTAAAAAAGGGTTAAGCAACTACCTTAAATTGGTAATAACACCCCAAAAATTTTCTAATAAAAAATACAAATATGAGTGGCAGAATCATTAGTGCTTTGATAAAACCTTCATTTACCTAATAATTTTATCCCATTTAAGCATTTAAATTCCTTAAACTAATTAATAAAATTCATATTTTATTTGTGGTTTTTATGAGAAGAAAATAAAGTCACCTTTTGAAAAAGAATTTTAATAGATCTCAACATTTGGGTTAATATTACTTAAACAAATTAATTAGTAGTAAAATATTCAAATAAAAAACTACAGTAAACTAATCCCATTTAATAATTTATATAATATGGAAACTTCCTAAATAAATAAATATAACAATAATAAGTGTAAATTATACAAACAAAAACAAAACGTATAAGAAATTAATGGTCCGATTAAATTTATAGCGACATTTTAAGTGTTTAAAAGGGCATAAATGCAATTTCAAAATTAAAAATGCAATTAAAAAAACAGACGATTTTATAAGGTCTCTCACACTCAAATAATAAAAAATTAAACGCATTTTTTATGCAAAAAATGTTCGGGGAAAACGCAATTGTACAAATAAAAAAAACAATAAACCAAAACAAAGAGCATTAGTATAAATACGGTTCGAACGGATGAAACTACATTTAATGTGCCGAAAAAACAATTAATGACGGTGATTGATATTATTTTTTAATTAAAGGTACCCCAAAATTATTAAATAAAATGAAGGTTTTCGCAACAAATACTAATATCGAAAATAAAATAAAAATTCAAGACCCGTGGTGTCAATCATATTAGGCTATGCCACCCTCAACTACTAGGCCTGTCGAAAATAACCGACGGAAACATGTAACACAAAACCGGATCATTGCTTATTCGAGAAATGAAACATCGTAGAATCAATAAAAGATGATAAAAGAAAGTCGATTAAAAGAATATCATTTAATTCTTTTTGATTTATGAACAAAAATATTGGCTTTTAAAACCACACAAGCCATCATCAAGAGATATGGCGGCCATTTTGTGAGGCGATCCCCCGAAATCTATGTTCACAGAAAACGTCATTTTTAGGTTACAAAAAGCAATCCATTAATAAAATTCTCAATATTTTTTAATTAAACAATCAAATAAATATTTTAAAGTCTATAATAATTACTAAAACTTCTTTTTAGTTATAAAATTGAACACATCAAAATCGGTTATTTTTCATAAAACATTCGCGGAAGGACAAAATGGTTCCATAGTCCTATTTATCGCAAAACTAAATTTCAAAAACAGCCCTCAGTCTTACCTATAATGCACTGAAATGTATCCATGTGATCACGCATTAAATCTATTCATTGACTATTATTAAAAGTTTATTATATAAAATCAAAAAATAAAACCATTTTTGACCGAGCAACAGTAAATTTAGTTAACAATAACACGGTCGGCCATTTGCAATGCCTCAACTAACATGCGCAGACGCACAACGGAACTCTGGGACTTATTTCCGTCATTATAAAGGTCACGTGATATTTTCAATTCTCATTTCTTCAGATTTTACAGTATTTAAAAATGACCCTTTTGTTGAAGCCATTATAGTTAACAGTAGCTTAATTATGACTATGGAAATAACGACTTGATTGCAGAACCAAGTTTTTATAAAGTAATTTTTAACTGTAGTTTTAATAAAATCTCTGCTGCCACGATTATTTTGAAATAGGAGGGAGGAAGTCGCGTTTAGTGCCGTCACTAAAAAAGCTTACTATGAACGAAGCTGGTGGTGATGTTTATGCGTTTTTATGACCCTAAGACCTTAATTTTAGGATGAAATGATATAAAACCATGCCCTACTCATACCTAATTTGTCTCATATTATAATATATGTTAAATAAAAATAAACATTTTTCATTCAAAGCTAGATCTTGGTCATCTAAAGATCCTATTATCGATTGTTATACTATGAAAGTTACACATTTAGCCTCTATATAAAGGAACAGTTCCTCCCTTAAAAAAGTCATTGGTTTAAATGTTTGCCTTGATTTTCTTAAAAATAAATTTCAAGTTTATCTTCATTTTGGAGAGTATAATCGAGCTGATAATTGCTGGCTCATTTAATTTCTTAATTAATGAGTTGCTGAGTAATTTTCATATAACGTTCCTTAGGGAAGATCATATAAAATTAGAAATTAATTTTTACGGCTCATAGATTCGTTGATCTTTTTTACAACTTGATGCTTTACTCAAACTAAGAATTTGATGTTTAAATACTGAATGTATTTTTGATAAATTTTAGTTTAAAAAATTAATTATGTAGTCTGATATTGTAAAAGTGATTAAACTTTTATACTATAGAATTAATAATCATTAATTACCATTATCCATTTACATGAAAAGTTTGTCATTACTGGGGATTTACTTGAAAGATATTTTTTTTTAAATTTTGGACAAGGAAAGGCAATAATTATAAAAATATTTATGATATTTATCCATTTATGTGTATAAATATATATGTGTGTTTATACTATAATAATATTTTATATTTATGACATTTTGGAACTTTGCTTATTACTAATCTCCCATCATAACTTAATGAAGCAAAAGTCCATGGATCTGCTGTTGACCATTCAACAGCATAAACTGAGTCCTCATGCTCTTCATAAGTAGCTAATATGCCTTCTTCTAATCTAAAAAGAGAAATAAAACACAGAGATAAAGGTCCATAACAAATTCAAATGTTTAATGTTTCATAAAAAGTAAAATTTACTTTTCCTTTGGACTCTCAAGATTTTCTTCTCCTGCAAAAACATGTCCGCCAGGTTCTGAAGATATACCAGCGACACAAATTAAAATAACACGGAAATCACTGGAGGATGTAAGAACTAACTGATCATGAAAATGATTATATCTAACTGCCCAAACCCTACATAAAGAAATGTTATATATTATTATTAAATATAATCAGTTGATTAGAAGCCTATTTATATATAAATCATAAATACCAATGGGAGTGGTCTGATCTGGAAATAATTGGATCAGATGTGCTCCGTACATCCCAGAATTTTGTGCATCCATCATCACCACATGTGGCCAAATAGTATTGCCTATTTGGGTTAAAATCTACATCTCTAGAAAAAATTCACATCTTTGGGTCAGTTATCTCATTCCAATTAAGCAAATGCTTACATGTTTTCTTACCGAACCAACTGGGCATGAGCATTTTCAATTATCCAACTTTGCTTGCTTGATCTTACATCCCATCCTCTCACATGTGAATCATTACAAGTGACAATCTGAGTGACATTATGGTGAGGATTCCATTTGCCACATGTGAATCTGGGTTGCCCCTTTCCCTCCAAAGTACCATTGCTGGCAGCCTTTAAAATAATTTCTTTTATGAAACCCAATTTTAACTAAAACACAACTATATCTCATATCGTAACTTACTTTTGCTTCTGACTCCTGAAGGTCCCATAATACAAAATGGTTATCAATGATTGATAACGCCTTATTACTCTCTGATGTGTGAAATACTGTGTGTTTTATATCATTCCCAAATTGTTGCGTTGGTAAAATTGTCAAAAGATCTAATTTATTGCTATTAATTCTCCATATTGCACTTCTCATAACACAAATATTATCCTCTAAACAAGGAAAAAACTATTTTCAGTCAAACTAATGATTCAATTTTATGAAAAATGATTTGCTTTGCTTTTAATTAAATTACTGAGTTAACACTTATTTGAATGTAACATCCCATGCTTCACAATAAATTCCCAAACACTGTATGTATAATAATTCAGGTTCACTTAGTCTGATCTTAAAGTACCTGTTAGGGTGTTATACGTTGTTGATATGACATTAGGATCTCCTGAAGACGCAGACAAATGCCAAATTTCACCCTGAGAGTGACTACACACGGTTGTGTTTAAAGATCTGGTCTCTTCATTTTCTTCAATTATATGAACTTGATTTTGGTTGAGCTTTAAAGACTGGGTACCCACCATAAAACGTATTATATCCGAATCGCACTGCTGCGACGTTAAAGCTCTCGCCTTAAAGAAAATTACGTGGAATAAATTTTTAGAAACAGGTACTTGATTTCTCTGAGGAATCCTCAGGATTAACGTTTAAGGAGTTTTATCATTTATCGAATCAAAGTTTTTATGCTTAATATTGTCTTTATTTGATATTTACTAAATTTCTTTTATACCTGGAATTCAAGACCGTAAATAAGTGGAGATTCTTCCATTTCTTTTCCCAAAAAAGTAAATCCGGCTAAAACCAAACCATTTAAAGCCTTTGACGTGTCATTAGTTAAATCAAATCGAGACTTCCGTTTTCCCAAAAACTCCTGAAATTATTATGTAATTTAAAAGTTTTGACAACTTTGAATCTATAATAATAAGTCCAAGAAAGACGGAGTTTTTATTAACTTTTTTTATTAAACACCGCCCGGTTTCGAGTGAAAGTTAAAAACCAATCACCCGGTTATACAAACTACAATTTTAACGGCAAAAAAAAGAGGATGAAAATTGATTTCGTTATGCTTGAAAACTGAAAATTCTCATTCATATTTTTAATAGAAATTTTTGGAGAACCCGTACTTGTCCATAAGAGCCAATATTTTTCTTATAAATAAAAGATTCCCTAATTAGCTTTGTGATAATGTTAAAATGAAGTATGTTAAAAAATAGAGAAAACAAAAGAAAGTTTCGTTGAAGTTATCTTTATAAAAGAGAAAATTCCGAAATATCGCCACATTTAATGTCTGCATTTACGGTACGAAGTAAAAATATATTTAACTGATTCATATCTGTACGGTTACCTTTCAATTATCTGCTCATTATAAAGGCGAACGAGTGACGTATATATTCTGGTGAATGAAAAAGCCTTTTGAAACTGATTAAAATGATTAAAAAGCTGTTTTGCTTTATCATATTAATGCTCATCAATTTTGGGGAGAGCACTCCTGTTCTTGGAGGGAGATATCTGGTACCATCGGTAATTAGACTTCGACCCATAAGCGATTCACAAGCGATAGATTTAGTCACGGCTTCATCACATCACTACGGTAGGTTATTTATTAAAAAATTATTAATTTAAAGTTGGGTGTAACGTGTTGTAACGTAGTTTTTTTTATACCAAAAGTCACTGGAAATATTATCAGTTATATAAGACAAATAATGAAATACCGGGAACCAGTGCGTGAAATACCGTAAGCACTATGACCAACCGAAATTATTTATTTTAATATTGTTATTAAAATAGCGTTTGAATTTTCCAGCTCCTCCTGGAAGAGTTCAAATAAAAGTTTATCGAGGTCCAGAGCACGACCATCATGCATCACACGGTTATTGGGTGAGACAACCAGCCGACGATTTTTATTGACTTTACGGTAAAACTTTTCATCCTAATATATCGACGAATGTAAGCTTATAAATAATATAAATGATGTTATTAAATTCACATAATATGTTGTATTATTGACGTTTAACAAAAATCGAGTCATTATTTTACAAAAATTTTACATCCTCCTGAATCTCTTAAAAAGTCATAGACGCACTTATCTCTATGATTTTCCCGCGCTTTGTAACGCCTCTAAATTCAAACAGAAATATTTGGTTTTATATCATCGAGTTTATCTCCAGATAAATACGCCACTGCTCAATAAATGACCGTAACCAATAATATAAAAAAAAGCAAATTCATTTTAAAACAGAGGGGGGGGGGGGTTATCAATGAAAACATTGATGTAACAAAATCATGTAAGGGAATCTGATTATTATATAAAAATTTTGGATTTCGTTTAATATCAATCAATATTGGTTCTGACGGTGGTGAACGAATTATTTGCAAAGATGAATTTGCGGTTGGTAAGTACTCTCGGCAAAATGCTCTCAAAGGCATATTTCAGATTTTAATTCAAAATTCAAAATACTTTACTCTGTAGATACTCGCTAGTGTTTCTTTGGCAATTATCTACATAATGCAGCTCTGTGGCGCGTATAAGCACGACTTTGCAGAAGAAAAGACTTTATATCCGGATCTTATCCCGGCTGCCAATAACCATCACCACGGTAAGTGAATACAAATTGATGACTCATTCCGGACATATCTTAATTGTTTAAAGCAAATTTGTTTAAAACTCATACAGGGCACGGTAGAGTTCAAATAAAAGTTTACAGGGGGCCCAGTGAAGGCCACGAGCATTTCGCACAGCACGGATATTGGGTAAAGCAACCGGCAGATGATCACCGCCATCATTAATCAATCGGAATTACAAATTTAAAGAATATACAAAATCCTAAAAAGTTAAGAAATTCCAAAAATTGTTTTAAATATAAATTTTAAATTAATTGTTTATGATATAATATATATATGTACGATTAGTGAATAGATCAGCTTTATAATCCTTATTAAAATACTGCACCACCAAACAATACAACAGAGTAAAAAAATTTTGAAGTCAGTACTTTTTAAACTAAAGTTTTACAAATTACTTAGCAGTAATTAAGTAGTTTGTTGCTTTAATAGTAAACTATTCAGGAAATCCATGCAGTCATTTAGGATACTTTCCAAAAATTAAGAGAATGAAAATTCAGTAATTGTAGTACAAATAGTTTATTGCAAAATTTGAGATTAAACCTATAAATTAACAGATCCATTCTGTATTTCTTCGCATAAACTTGGCGTTAACAACTCGAACTTTTTCGTCCTCAAATCATAGAAATAAACGCGATCGCTGATTTTCTTAATGTTATAACCCTCAAGCTGAAGCTCTTTTTTCTTAAGTTTATAAGTACCAGTTAATGGTAAGTCGTTTATTATCCTAACGAATAAAGGTCTCGCATAAGGCGGTAGCATTTGCTTTAGACCTGCGTCCAAGTTTTGTAAGTTTAGTGTGTTTTCTGTGTCCATAATCGCTACCATACCGGCTCGACCTTCAACATGTGGCACCTGAAATTATCAAAATTGCTCCATTATATATTTATACCTAGCTTAATTAACGAGCCAGATTTGGTAAAACCTATGTATATCATAAATGATGCATCTATAAAACGAATAAATCTACTTATCAGTGTTGACTTATTTTACATATACAGTATAAAAGAAGTTTATTACAGAATAAGTACTGCAGTTAGAAAATGTCAAAACATAAGACAGATACAACAGTTACAGTAAACCTAAAATACTTCATCTTTACTTTGCTATTTTTCCCTTATTTTCTTATTTCTTTCTAATCATTACTATAAATATACAATTACATGCATTTATGCTTCATTCTCCCTTTGTTACAGGAGTTACAAAACTTACTTCAACACCATAAACTATTGCATCTTTCAAGCCAATAATGTTAGAAATTACAGCTTCCACCTCTGAAGTTGCTACATTTTCTCCCCTCCATCTGAAATAAATTTATGTCAAGTTTTTCATTCCTCATCTATTCACTCAAACGATTACAGACAATCATTCAAAAGGCATCCATTTAATTGTAACATTGAAAAAATCATAAAAGCACCTAAAAGTATCTCCAGTTCTGTCTCTGAATGAGAAATACCCATAATTATCCATAACAAGAATATCTCCACTGTTGAAATACTGATCTCCTTGAGTAAAAACATTTTTCAGAATTTTTTTCTCCGACGCTTCCTTATCTGCATATCCGGTAAAAGAATTTAAAGCTCTCTTTGGATTTATTTTTCCGACGAACATGCCCGGCTCCCCTGAAAAAATTAATTGATTGAAAGAAGCATTCACTGTGAGAAGTTTCCCGAGGAAAAAGTAACCCACCAGGCTGACATCGAATGCAGAAGCCATTAGAATTTCTAATCGGTTCCTCGGTTTCCTGGTTAACTTTAATCAGTGCGACTGGATATAGAGCACTTGCGAGTCTAGGCACAAATCCCACAGTGCCTACTTTATTATCAATATTTACTGCAAATAAAAGTGCATATAGTTACTAAAAGTGAGCACATAAGAAGAATAAATAAATGAAGGACGTTGAATTTTCAGGAATATAAAACGGATTCCGAGACAATCTCAGGTAATAATAATTCTAATCTAATTTTTTCCAGTTTTGAATTATTGGTCAACGGTTTTCTGCTGCCACTTTCATAATAACGATATGACTGATTCAAACGGCAAATGATAACGTATGACATGAAGCGAGCTTTTAATTATGCTGTGGTTAGTGAATTCTTATTAATTAATTAACATTTTTTGTGCGTAATAATCACGGAATGCAATTAGTACTAATTAACGTGCAGTTTATATATGTCGACATCTTTTTGAGTCTCTAAAGTGTTTTTGAGTCTTCAACGTGTTAGTACAATACAGTTCGTTAAACTGCAGGTAACCAATCAATTAATTTATAATTATTTACATTTCTTTTTAGAAAGGACTGTTTACGCCGCATTACCATAGTGGCTCACCTATATTTAAATTTCCTTCTGTTGATCCATAAAATTCTCCTATTTGCTTAATTTGGAATCTATTTACAAATTTTGTCCAAATTTGAGGCCTTAATCCATTTCCAAACATTAAACGAATTTTATGTTCCTTGTCTTGAGGTTTTTCTGGTACTGACAGAAGATATCTGCATATTTCACCAATGTAACAAGCAACCTGTGGTTTTAAATTAAATAAAATTAAAGTTTATGTTGATTGCATTTGCAGAAATTGTATTAGGATGATTTTATTGTCCATGTAATGGATAAGGGCAATTCAAGAAGTAGATTTTTAATCCTGGCAAATTATGTTATTATGGCAGATTAACTTACTGTACAATTGTATTTTATGCAATCAGTCCAAAAATTTGATGCTGAAAACTTCTTCCTAATAACAACAGTTGTACCTCCAATTACCGCTTGCCCAAGAGCAACAATTCCTCCTGAAGTGTGATAGAGTGGGAGTGAATCATATAAAATATCATTATCTCTCACACCCAGCATAACTCTAACTCCATAAGACATGAGGAAATACCTGTATTAGTTTTAAAAAAATAAAAATCAATGGGAACACTTAAATAATAAATTTTATAGAATCCCTCACAGACCTGTTATTATTAATGACTGCTGCCTTGGGTAGCCCTGTTGTTCCTGATGTATATATGTATAAGAGCTTGTCAAGTGCTTTTCCTTCTTGCATTTCCATTGTTAGTGGATTTTTTGATGAGTTTGACAGACACTCATTCAAATTAGTAATCTTTTCATTTTCTCCGGATGTCTCTGATTTTTCACTATTAACACAAAAGCAGTACAGCTTTTGGTCTTGAAAATCCGTAAGAACACCGGTGACATCTTAATTTAAAAAATTATATTTAAATGATTGAAGTCAAAAAAAGTTAAAAACAAGTTCCTAACATTGTGTCTGAAGTTTCTAACATTTTTATATTTTATGTTAATAAAAAAATCATGTTTGAGCTTACTTTCCCTAAGTTCCGAGGAGAATATGATTCCCGAGCATTTGGCAGCTTTCACCGAATGTACAAGAAGTTTATCGCAGAGATTTGTGTTTATAAGAGCGGTCACGACTCCTATTTTGGACAGTCCCAACCAAATAGAAACGAATTCTATTCTGTTTTCCATGTAAAGAGCGACGGAGTCTCCTCTTTTAAACCCCTGACTTTTGAAATAGTGGCCCACTTGGTTGGAAAAATCATCAACCTGAAATAACGGAAAATTCATTCAAGTTTCTCCACGAAAACTTCTTTCAAAATGCGACCGAAACTATTTTTTGAAAAAATAATTTTTGCCCTAATTTGTTTTCCATAAGCCTAACATAATTTTCGTTTCAGATGCAACGATTCGATTTCAGTATTGAGTCATGAAAATAATTCTTTCTGAAACAGTAATCACGAAAAAGGGTGTTTAATTATGTAAAAATTAATTTATGCGCATTTTCGGAGTAATGAACCCGTACTTTGGATAGGTCTTAACTACTAAAAAAAATTAGATAAGATCGAACGGAGTGATAACAGTATTGTTTGGACTCATGAAATGCGTTTTTTTGCAGAAAATAAACTCTCTTGATTCCCTTATTTATTGATTTTTAATAAAAATAAAATAAAATAAAATAAAATTAGTTGCAGTATCAAGTTCGAAAATTTTAAATTACACCTCCGGTTTTTAACTTTTTGATTCATTTTATCCTAAAAAATTTGCCGTTTAGGCTCTTACGTTTTAAATATGATAAATAATATAATTTATTTACCCTTATCTCGCCCGAGGTCATTAAGGGAGTAAATGTTTTTATAAGCAACAATGAAAACAAAGTTATAAATTAGGTACAGATCCAACGATAAGCAGTTATAGCTTTTAAAGTAAATAAAATATGCAGAATTAACAATTAAATATCATATTATAAGTTAGATAAACAAAACATTAAATAACATAGATTAAATAAATATCGTATTAAAATATAGCCAGTTAATAAATTAAATATAAAATTAAAAATTGAGTGTTATTCACTTAATTTATATATAAAATATTATAATTATAAAATATAAAATTATGTAATAAAACATAAATATATAAATAAATAATTATAAAATAAAATAAAACATTATATAACATAAAATAAAACATTAAATAACATAGATTAAATAAATATAATAATAAAAATTAAATAAAATCTTAACAGTCAATAAGTTAAATATAAATTTAAAACCTAAATAAACCGAACGTTAAATAACATAAATTCAATAAATAACATCACATAAATGTTTTAAATAAAATTCCATAAATTTTAGTGAAATCTTCCATCTCATTTTTTATTACTGAAAATAAACAACAGTTAAAACAGTTATCAATGATATTAATTGATCAGTTTAATCACCAAAGTAACAACTGTTGCGCGTGGAACAAATGTTTGCCTTAACGAAACTTAATTTCAAATCGAATCACTGCAGAGAAACAATTTTCACGAATGCAACCGACTAAAGAGTGGGTTTTTTTTTTTTAAATAAATTCTGTCGCTTTATATTTTTCTTACTTGCTGGAAAGTCCAAGCTTCATTTTCGTAATGAAAGGCGATTTTTCGAGGATGCTTCTGACAGGTGCTGGTGAAAATTTTCGGCACGGTCTCTTCATTCCTCTCCAACTGCCACATCCTGTACCTGATTTGGAAAAAGCCAATCGCAGCTCTGAAATAAAATTGCCCGCATCATCTTGATGAAGAAAGTTGCGGTCGCGATTTGATAATGGAGGACACTTCATAAATGAGTTGCGGTTTACTAACTGCATTCAAATTTAAGATGCACTCTTAAAACTTAATGCATTCATCAGTGAACGGGGAAAAAAATTTAGATTCGATAGTGGTTGCAGCCCAAAAACATTAAATTAATCTTCATCGCGATCTGATTTAATATCATTAAAATAAATTTAGCTTTGCAGATACAGTGGGTTAATCTTTAGACTTTATGTAATGCATTAAGCCTCGCGCCAAAACAAAATAAAAACTCTGATATAATTCTTGAAAAAGTGTTGAGGGACTGATTCAACTTTCGTTACAATTTCTTTTTAAGGAATGTGGATTTCCTTAAGATAAATGGTTACAGTTAGCGGACCCGCACTGTGAACCATAATTGTAACAGTTACTCGTAATATTCCACTGATCGTACACCACTGACTTCAAGCACGTTTGCTCAGCCTCAGGGTGCCTTTGATACAGAACTCAGCCAAAAACAACCGAAAAACTATGTATTTATGTAAAATACTCACAAAATGTCTCGGTGAAGAGTTTTGAAAATAATCTCCACCCACAAATAACGTTTGTTGGTCATTAGAAAACCCAAAATCCAAAGCAGAATCATCTGCGGCACCAATCTCGAACCCAACAGCAGTGAAAACAACCCCATCGACATGACGAGGCCGCTCAAAATGAGGGGTTTGTTTGAATTTTTCTCCGCCTCCATTTCCTGAAAAGCCCAACAGTTATAATAAGCGCATCGTTGCGACGTATAATCCGACAGCCTGACCGTCATTAGTCGGCTGAGAGAGTAATCAATATGCGGCTCAGTCTGTTTCCGGTAATTTGTTAATGAGGTTTTTGGATGAACGCCGCAATATTCGCCATTAACTACCTTAAGGGTCATTTGTCCTCCAAAGGATTGTTATTGTCGCTCGGAGATTTTCTCGTAAAAGGCTTTGCTAATCAGCAAACCTGAGCCATTAACCTCATTGCTTTATGAGTTTCCACATTTTTTAACTCATTCATGTTTTAAAAAGTAGGCACAGCATTATGGATAATTGTTTTGCCGTGTTCTTTTCATTGGTTCGTATATAAACACATAACCGTTACGCGTTTTTTTTACTTTTCAGTAGTAATCAGTTTTCGAATTTTGTTGTTATTTTTAATCCCCTCGGGGAATCCCCGATAGACGAACTTATCATATTGACACCATAGAGTCATCGATTGTAACTTTTTCTTTGAGAAATTTACTGCAGATATTTTATTATTAAACCGCCATTCAAAAACCAAATAGTTTTAATAAATAATATAAACTTACTTACGTTTGCAAAAGTAATGAGCTGAAATTTTTCCGTTAAAAAAAATCAGTTAACCGATAATTCCCGGTTAAAAATCCATAACGAAAAACTTATCGGATTATGAGGAAGTGAAAATTTCACGTCACCAATTATTCCTAACGGCTCCTGCGAAGAACTGCACTAAAGGAACTAATAAGTGCTACGTTGTTGTCGTTATCGCGGTTCAACCGCACTGTCGCTGAGACGTCTGCAGGCTATGGATGCACTTTGCCCGAAAGAAAAGAGCAACTCACGCGAAAGTGTGTGTGTGTGTGTCTTCGATGAGTGATTGTTCGAGTGTTAACACTCCTCGTGGTGGTTTCGAAGTTGCAACTTAATGAAAGTTTCATCGCGTTATTGTTCGTTCGGTTTATGGCCAAATGGGATTTTGCAATGTTGTAAGGGAATGAGGCAAATTACGCTTTCATTATTCTCATCTCCCAAACAACTCGTTAATTCGAGATATTAATGTTAAAAGAATTACCGCGGTTTCGCTTGTAAAACTGGGAATGATTATAGAACTTTACAGCTTTTCTTTCTTGTGATGCGCCCGAAAAATCAACCCCTAAAAACATTGTATTCTCTAATCCATTTTTTTTCTGTAGGTACAATGTCATCTGAACGCTTCCAAAAGAGGAGATGCATTATCAAAAAACTCGACTTCGAAAACTGCATCGTGACCAACAGTAAAACAACATCGCGGGGGAGGAAAAAGCTAAGGGCGAGAATCACTCAGGAAGTTGAGCAACTTCAAAAAGACAACCAATCGGATGTTTCCCCTGTGACACCCCCACGGGAATCCCAGGCATCTCCTGTGTTGTTGGTCAGAAACCCACTCGGGGAATCCCCCGCGTTATCAAAAAGAAGGAAACTAAACTTCTCCGTGGAAAGCACCCAAAAGTCATCTATTGATGACCCACATTCGCCTTCTTCTCCCGTATTCAAATTATTTAAGAGAAATAGACTGTTAAATGAATCCCGGAGCAGTACAGGAGGCGAAGAGGACTCTTGCATGGAGTGTTCATACAAGATAGAGGACACCACCACTCAGGAGTCGAAAGACAGCGTGAGGATATCCTCTGTGGACAGCACAGAGCTGAAGAGTGGGACACAACGGGACAGTCCCGTACGGGTTTCCACGACCGGGTTGGGCGTCCCCGAGAGGAGCGACAGCAGAAGAAACCAGAGAAAGTGAGTTGTGTACCTGAAGAAGGTCCATGGCGTCCCACGGCGTGGCGATGGGTTGTATGGGGCCGTTAAACAAACATCGAATCTTCATTTTGACTGATTCTCGCACGCAGAATCGACCCATTTTCTCTCTCCCAGAAAAAAAATAACGGCAGTATGTAAACAAAGCAGAAGATAATACGGGAAAGGTCGAATGAAGGGAAGGAAATCGCGAGGGATCGAAACGGGAATGATTCGTAAAGGGAAGAATGAGGTTGATTAGGTTTGAAGGGGGGTGCGGGGGGGGGGGGGTAACCGAGTCATTTTTCTGCGTTTATTACATAACTACACGAAAATGCCATGTTCAAATGTCGAGAAATTGAATTTTAGACATTGAGGTCATGGTGTGTGTTAGATTTAGAACGAAATTTATCATATTTTGTTGGCAGAAATTTTTGAACGAAGGGGACTGATAAGAGAATATGAAAGTAAAATGAGGGAAAATTGGGGAAGTCTAAAAGGGGGTGAAAATGTGATGTAAAATTTATTTATTGTATATTTTTGTTATTTTAATGCCGAAAGGCGAAAGATATGAAAATACATATATTAATAAAGAAATAGTGAAATATAAGTAAATGCAAATAAATCTAAGTGGGTATATAATATAAAAGTAAAATCAAATAGGAAAAGTAAACTGAATCAGTACATAAGTGAAAAGGGCCGATTTGGGGAATAGAATCGGAAACGAAGGCGAATTGGATGAAAAGAAAAAGAAGACCGTAAATGAAAAAGAGAAAAGGAAAGAGGAACAAAAAAGAGAGCTCAGAAGAAACGAATTAAAACTTTTATTTTCTCTATGAATTTCTCTCATCCTCTATGCTTAACTTTAAATATGCAATTAATCGAGAAAAAAACCCAAAATATTTAAACATTGACCGATATTGTTTAACTGTTTACCACATAATTGTCCAATTTCAGGTACAGACTCCTCTCAAGACTCCACAAATTACAGAAAAAACAAGCCTCGGAAAAGCTGCTGTGGCAGCATCAGCACCGAACAAATTCAGCTTCCACTCTGAAATTCTCTGTCGTCACTTTCTGGAAGGACGAGTTCAACTTCTTTCTCAAATGCCATTCCTCACCCTCGAACCCCGGGGTCACTTTCCTCGTCGTCGACAGTCGTTGGGTGCCCAACCTGAGACGCGTAAGGGTGGCGTCCGTACTTCGGCTTCATCCCCCTTGGTAGGGACACCCTTTCTCCTTCCCCCTCGGACGAACTCAACCGATTTTCATTAATTCCAGGCAAAAAGTAACCCTCCAGGAGTCAAACACGACTGTTCTCACGAACGTGATCTGTCTGGACATTCTCGACGAAATGGAGGAACCCATCGGGGAGAAAAGAGTGCTCGAACGGATCCCCGCAGAACAGTTCGAAACCAAAGAAAACCTCTTCGTGGATTCCCTCTTTTGTTCGACCACCTGCGGATTTTTCTGTTGAAGACTGTTTTATTTAAGAGTCAAATAAAGAATATTATTTGTTTTTAGATGTTATTGTTATTTCCAACAATTGTTCCTGAGGACAACAGAACGGACTGTTCGCAAAGCTACAATATGGCGACGGCAGTGATGAAAGTTCAATAAAATAAGTAAGGAAGAAGCTGACATTAAATATTTACTCCCGTTGGCGTTTATATTATTTATTTACACTTTAACACTCAAAGGTAACTTGCTGACTGGTAACTGTTACGACGCGGGAAGCGGTGCACAAGCCACTCTCTGTATTCTTTTCAAAAATGAACGACCTCAGCAGAAACGAACTGGAACGAACGGATTCTTTTCAATTTGTTTTTAAGGTCAGACTCAGAATTTCTAATTTCTAACTTTTTACTCGCCGGAGCGGAAACGTTCAAGGACACAGGTGAAAACATACCTGAGTTTGCATAGAAATTATTAAATAATTTACAGAAAGACGAGAGCGAGGGGTGGTAAAAGCCAGAGAAACCCGAGGAAACCTCTCGTTCCCGAGTTGGAATCCATTCGAGACAAACCCTGCTGATTGGGTTCGTCTACTTGGTTGCTTTGGAAATCATTTATTTCCTTTTCCGGGTTGTAGAAGTTGATGTTGTTCCCCGGGTACCAGGATTCCGTCGAGGGTTTATAATGCGTCGCCCTGAATATGTCCTCCTTCGTGGAGGTCTCCGTCGCGTCCAGAGACATTCCCCTCCCGTAGCTCGACCTCGAGGAAGACTCTTCCACGGGACTGGTGGTCTTCATCTCCGTCTGGAACTCCGCCTCCGATCCCTTGGTGGTTTTCCTCCTCCCGTCCCTGCTGCTGGGAATCCAGGAGAGCGGGTTCATCGTCGCCTGCTCCTCCACAGTGGGTTGGAAGTTGTCGGAAAACACCTGGTCGTTGGTCAGGTATCGGGTTTCGGGTGATTGCGTCGGGGAGATCCTGTTGCTTTTGATGAGATTGTCGTCTGCTCTGGTGGGGGGAGGCAAATACCCCTGGCAGTCACCCGGATTCGGCCTGGAAATAAATAACACTCTCAGAATGAGTTTAATCGGTAATACTCACACTAGAGAATAACTCACTGATATGTGGAGCATTGTTCTCTCAAAAAGCTCAAAGCTTTGTCCAGATATTTGCCTGCTGAAAGCACTCGCAAGCATTTTTGACGACAGCTTCAGTTTGGAATCGCAAACTCGTTTGGTTTCCGTTAAAACACATTCTCGAAATCTCTGGTGGGAACTGAAATGCGAACGTTTTTGTTTAATCACAGTTGAGATTGTTTCCCTTGTTGAAAATGAAAGATATACCAGCATAAATTTGCTCTGCCCATTTCTCGAGGGCCCTGAACCTCTGCCACCAACTGTTTGTAATGTCTTCCGCAGTGGATGTCATTGGTGAGAGTGGATTTGAGGCAGGTTGCGTGCTGGAGGTATTCCTGCTGGAAGGAACTAGAAGTGCACATTTGGTGGACGGAATCGACGGGGCTTTCCACCGCCTTGTTGAACCGAGACCGGTACGATTCGGTGAAGCACCGCTCGATGTAACTCCGGATGCAGTCGACGAATTTGTTCCATGTCCTGCGCAATCAGGCTCGTCAGGCACTCGGGGTTGGCCGCCAGGGGAGGGCGTACTCACCTGCACACGTGATCAATGTCCGCTATGTTATCCGGGAATATGAGATGGGGGTCGGTGAGGAGAGGGTCGGCGAGTCTTACGCATTTGTCGTAGTCTTTACGTCCGCAGTCGTTGCTGTGCTGAGCAAAGGCCCCGAAAACCCCTGAAATTGAACGGTGTCACACCCTTTTGAGGTCCGTTTTTGATTTGGACAATTAAATCGTAACAGTGGATTACGACGTGCTACAAGAATCGAATAAGCAGAGCAGAAAAGATTGCGAGTCGGATAAAAAAAAAAAAAAATGAACGCGCGTGAACGCACGCGAGTCCGTTGCTGTGGTGACGCAACTGTATCCGCACCTCTCTCCCCTCTAATCAGTGGTCACTCCCACTCATAGAATTCGTTTGCATTTATTAAGAGGGCATTAACCGTTTTGGGGGGTGCGGAGACCCTCGAGGTCAGTTTTTATTATGTTGCCCCGCAGCAGACCTCTGTTGCTTTGGTTTCTGTTGGCGGACGAGATACTTACACAAAGAGTTGATGATGAAAGACCACCGAAGAAGAATCATCACCTGGAAATGCGAATACATTATTAGATATGTTGTCGATATGTGGAAGTTTTTTCCGTTTAACCCTTTGATGTCCTTTAGTCGAACTTCTGATACAGTAATTTTATACAGAAATTTCTGCAATGGAATTTTATTCAGTGACGCCAGCTACGAAATATCTCGTAGTGGAATTTTTGATACAGAAATTTTAGAACAGGGATTTGATGCTGAAGCTCTCAGAACAGGGATTTGATACAGTAATTTTAGAACAGGGATTGATACAGAAGTTTCAGAACAGGACTTTTATGCAGAAATTTTAGAACAGGGATTGATACAGAAGTTTCAGAACAGGAATTTTATACAGAAATTCTAGAACAGGGATTTGATACAGAAATTTCAGAACAGGAGTTTGGTACGGAAATTTTAGAACAAGAATTTTATACAGTAAAAGGACTTTTATACAGAAATTTCAGAATGGGAAATTTACACAGAAATTTTAGAACAGAAATTTTATACAGAAATTTTAGAAGAGGAATTTTATACAGAAATTTTAGAACAGGAGTTTTATACAGAATTTCAGTATAGAAATTTGATACGGAAATTTTAGAACAGAAATTTTATACAGTAAAAGGACTTATACAGAAATTTCAGTAAACAAATTTGATACGGAAATTTTAGAACAGAAATTTTATACAGAAATTTTAGAACAGGAATTTTATACAGAAATTTCAGTATACAAATTTGATACGGAAATTTTAGAACAGAAATTTTATACAGTAAAAGGACTTTTATACATAAATTTCTGAACAGGAATTTTATTCAGTGACGCCAGCTACGAGATATCTCTTAGTGGAATGTTTTATACAGTAATTTGATACAGAAATTTCGGCACAGGAATTTTATTTAGTGACACCAACTACGTGTTCTCTGAAAGTGTTTTTTTTTAGTAAAAACTGCACCTTATTTGATTCTTCTTATTTTTGTAAGGCACGAACCTATCCATTACAAATTTTAACTGTTGATCTCGAGAGGGCTCAGTGGGCCAAATTTGGCCACAGATTGAGTATCAATGGGTTAAAAGAAAAGGCTGCAGAACATCAAACGCGACTGTGAAGTCACAAAGTCGAGTTTGACGGGATGAAAAGCTTTTCAGATGCGACCGCACTTCCGATTCAGAGGAATTTTTCTAATTTGACCTTATGGAACAATGGAAAATCATGGACCAAATCCGTATCCGGTTTGGTCAACTGCGTCATTTATTCCCCGGATAGAATTCTTTGTTTCCGATGTACAAACCAACAACCTTTGATGACCTCACCGAAACCCGCTTTTTAAAAGCTTTTTCAGCTCTGTAAGCACTGCAGACCTTGCTTACTCGCAGGAAGTAGTTGGAAACTCTCCGTTGATTTTTCTAAGAATCCGAATGAAACAATTACCCAAATTATTCGAGCTTTTAAAAACTAACATTTTCCATCAATGGAAACCGTTGACGACTTTTCCCGGTCGAAAATAAAATTTTCTTTGCTTTTACACTAATGATGTAATTCCATGAAATTATTTACAATAACATATCTTTCCTCATTATTCCGTTTTTATGTAAGCCGATAATTGGCATTTAGGTATAGTTCGGCTTCAGTGAAATGATACGTCTTCTTTTACTGTTGCGATGTTGGTGTTCACATCGGGAAATTCTCTTTCGGGAGTTTATTTTGTGTTTTGAGAAAACTTCCGCTTACATTCATTACGGGAGTATGAAATAATATATAATTTGGGGGATCGCTGACATCCAGCAAAACACAAAAAGGGGTGACATAATTGTTTTTTAATGATGCGGAACAGTTGTCGCAAGGGGGTGAAATTCTCACCCCCCTTTTGGATGTTAAAAAAAGAATTTAGTCTTCATAATGAAAAATGTATGAAATTGATTTTGCTGTCAAGATCATATCACTTTCCTTTTCTCGCTTCTCACGACATCAGTTTGAACTTTACTGGTTTCCTGGCGGTTTTTTTTTTTTTTTTAGTTAATCGTACATCTCTGACATGACACCCTTATTTATTCAACCCCGAGATTTGGGTTGTTTTTGTGGTGAATTTTACACTTCCCCCCGCGTCTGTTTAATTGTTAACTCGAAAGATTCCGCATTTCCAAATCGACAATTTAAATAAAAGAATTAATTTTTAATTAATTGTTATTTTTATTAATGTAAAAAATCCTTAAAACCAATTTAAAATTCCCACTTTTTCCATCGGTATATATATTTCATTGGAGGGAGAAAATCCGGAAACGGAAAAACACTTAAAAATGTCTTCTGCCCAACTGTATACTTTTTCGTAACACAAAAAGGACAAAGAATTCACACTCGTACTCACTTCAGAATGAAAAAGACGACACTTCCACAATTAGAAAAAAATTCAGCGTTTAATTCGCGAAGTGAATCTCATTTCGAACATAAGTTTCCACGTGAGAACACAATGGCCGCGAGTCGGAGTTAAACTGACCCGCGGGAGTGCACCGTTTATTATGCGAGAAAGAGGGGATGAACAGAGGGAGGGGAGGGGAGGGTCGGGAAAAATGGAATAACTTAGTGTTTCGCCCCTTGAGGGAAAATCGTTAGCTTTAGGAGGTTTTAATTTTTAATCCGCGAATGGGTTTCCACCCTTGTCCGTTTCTGATTTTACAGGGGTGGAGGGGGAGGGAGTTATATGGGCATATTCAGGTCAAGAGCTTTTTTTTATTTCGGCTGTTAATTACGGTTTTGTGGACTAACCCCGAGCAGGGAAGAAATCACTTAAGTCGGATGGAATGGGATTCGTGACGTTGAATAGCTTCTGGTAAAATACAACAGACGAATTATCTATGTCAGAGAATATATAAAAACATAAAAAGGTTATAGTCAAATTAACTCAAAAATGAGGGGTGAAGTGGCATGAATTCCTAAAAAGCTGAAACTCGGTCAAATTGTTCAGAGTATAATTATTATTATATTATATTATTAAATTACGTGCCCTCCTCGGGTTTTACAATACAAACACAGTACAAAATGTATGGATACATGCAAATATATACAACAAAATAAACCATTACTCGAAGACATATACAAAAGAAAAAGAAATCAAAAGTCACTAAAAGATACTCTATCGAAATTTATCGTCACTATAATAATTATTATAATTATACATAAAATGTCAAAAGAAATAAATCCGTTATAAAGAAAAGTTATAAAGAATAATAAATTATGTTTAAGTTATAAAGAAATCCGTTGTGCCACTGTTTTGATATTTGGCCTCAAAGAGGCAAAAATGGCCAAAATGGAGTTTTCTCTTTGCGCTCCCATAGCTTCCGAAGTTTTAACGCTAAGAACGTCAAATATGTCTCATTTTAAAGCCCTAATGTTACTCTTTAGCTGTATATAGTTTGGATGAAATTGGTCGCTTTGAAAAAAAGTTACGGATCCTCGGAAGTTACGGAAATTCTACTGTACATTTTATGAAGAAAATTTTTAAAACTCTTCAACTGTTTGAATCGTTATACTGTATCTCAGAAACGGTGGTTCTGAGAAATAATATAATATATTATAATAATTTAGTCTTATCTCGCCCGAGGGCATTAAGGGAGTATAAGTAACAAATTTTTTATAAGCAACAATGAAAACAAAGTTATAAATTAGGTACAGATCCAAAGATAAACAGTTATAACTTTTAAGTAAATAAAATATGCAGAATTCACAAATTAAATATGAAATTATAAGTTAGATAAAAAAACATTAAATAACATAGATTAAATAAATATCATAACAAAAATTGAATAAAATATAGCCAGTCAATAAATTAGATATAAAATTATTATAAAATTATAATTTAAATGAACAAAATATTAAATAACAAAGATTAAATAAATACAATAATAAAAATTAAATAAAATCTTAACAGTCAATAAGTTAAATATAAATTTAAAACCTAAATAAACCGGACGTTAAGAATCATAAATTAAATAAAAAGCATAACATAAATTAAATAAATAACAAAAATGAAATAAAATAAAAACAATCAATAAATTAAATATAAATTTTTGAGTTAAATAGACATAAAAACGGGGATATAATTAATTGTAACTATGTAAATGGTGGTTCTTAGAAAGAAAAGTACTCATACATTTTTTGTAGATAATTTTATTCTCTACAATTTATATCTGACCTATTTTCAGGATAAAACTTACCGTTTTGTTGAAAATGGCCAAAAACTAATTTTTTGACCTTTGGTTCCACGCCATCGGATATTTGAGTACTTTTCACATATTATGTATAATTATATTCTGAACAATTTGACCAAGTTTCAGCTTGTTGGCAATTTATATAACCTTGAATGTTTAATTCGACTGTACAACGAATTGCACATCCCTCAGCGGTCAATTCCAAGAAAAAGTATCATTCATTCACAAAGAGCCGTGGAATATATTATCCCATTTCCTTAGAAATGATGACTGGAGGGGGATTTATGTAAATAAAACCGAGGCAGGGACGTCCTGGAGTTTCCAGAGTCCGTCCTAACATGCAATGTGGGCGTTAGTCAGAGCACAATTTGTTTTGTTTGGGTAGCCAAGCGACGAGGACGTCTCGATAGACCAACACTTTCCCTGACATTCAAATGTCTTCCACCGGACTACTTTTCCCTTTTCTGGGTCGCCACCCCTCCTAGGGGGTTGAAATAAGTCAAGGCAGAGTATCTCCCCGTAAAACAATATGGCAGCCCGACCTAAATTAACGGTTTCAAAAGTTTCCCTTTCCGTAATTGAGGGCATTCCCAATTTAAAGAAAGTCAAATGGTTCGCTTGAGAGTGACCTCCACAAATGATTTATAGGCACGCAAGGGAGGAAATCCCTTCGACTCACCCTTACGGAAATTAGGTCACCAAAACCCATTTTAAGACAGAAAAAGGTGTTACAAAAATAAAAACTACAATATTTAGTGTTTTTTGTTAAGTGAATAGCAATCACTTTATTTTTTTTTACTTTTTTTTTCCTCATAAACAATCTAGTACCTTAAAATTAAAGTAAATAGCACTAAATTTCTTATATAGTTTCATACACAATTTGTTTTGGAAAATAATTTTCATCAAAAAAAAAAAAAAACAATAAAAAGAAACAAAAAATTATTTTCCTCACTTCGAGCGGTTTGTCGGTTTCCGACTTATTTTTCAGCGTTTTTCCCTCGGCTTCCATTTTTTTTTTTATAAATCGAATTTTTTCCTCAAAAATTTTTCTTTTTTTGTAAATCAATTAAATTAACAAGCCATCACTTTCTAATTAGTTTCTCCTTATCTCCTCCACTAGTTTGGAATCACTTTTATCTTTTTTTTTGTTTTTCCATATTTATTAAATTATTTATTTATTATTTAAATCTCTTATAAAGTAATTTTCCCAATTAAAATGGGAAAACAAATTGTATTTACATTCAATTAATTTCATCATCAAAAGGAGTACAACAAATTAAATTAAAAGATGACAATAATATTTTAATAATAATAAAAACAAAAAGCGAAGACAAAAACCAATCGTAATGACGTATTTAAATTATGTACAAAACACTAAATACGTGATTAGGATTTCAATAGTTTTTCATATTTATTTATTTATGTATTTTTTTTTTAATTATTTTATTTAATAAGCATCGAATGTAAAAAAGTCGTGTCTAGTACTTAAAAAAAAAAAAAAGTATTAAATCAGCCTTCGTTTGAAATCAATTTTCAATCGCCGGGAGAATCATTTTCCGTTGCAACGTTTCATCGCAAATCCCCCAAAGGAAAGGAAAACTCTCGGGGGTGTGTGCGCACCACCCCCATCGAGGGTAGTGTCCTGTTCTCGGTGTGAAGGGGTGTTCTCAAAAAAGAAGATCGCACGAGCGATTTTTTACGATTTCGTGCCTTTTTTGTTCCTCAATCGCTGGAAAACTCACTAAAAAAGGGGTGACTTTATATAGAGGGGGTTGAAAATATATCTAACGACCGCCCCCACCTTTCAAAAAAAAAAAAAAAACACACATCCGGAGATCCAAAAACGAATCAGAAAAATTTACTAAAATTGAATCTATTCATTTTAAAATTTGGTTACCAATTTTTTTTTCTTTCCATATTGTAAATAATGCTCATCTTCAAACACTCAAACTTGAAGAAAGTAAAAAAAAAAAAGAAAAAAAATGAATAAAATAAAATAAAATTCACGTGGGCTCGCAAAATCATAGAAAAAAAAAAAAGACAAATTCAAATCACGGAAACGTTAATCACTCTTCTCAAATTTTTAAGCTCACCTTCCGTACGTGCATTCACAAACCGGAAGTACGTTTGGATTTCCTTTTATGAGGGGTGTGAGGGGAGGTGGTTGAGAGGGGGGAGGTCTTGAGTAAGGCACGTTCCATTTCCGACGATAGAAACCGTTGAATTCCCTTTTCGTTCGAAAACGATTGGAAATTTCTTTTTTCAAAAAAACAAAAAAAAAATGGCCGAATTTTTTTTGAATTTCCCGCCGAAAACCGAAACCAAACCGTCGATTATTGTGAAATGTCCCGGGGAAAAATGATGTTTTCTTTCTTTTTTTTTTTAAATATTCGAAGGCACTTATTCGAGCATCGATGGAAATAATGATTGATGTGAGGTAATTTAAACGGGGCGGGGGAAAAGACGAATTGAACGGTTTCGCATTGGAAATGGGAATGGTTGTGTGTGTTTGCGAACGGGGCTTCCCTTGGAGTAAGTCGGGGTTGGTCACTTCGGGGGTGTCAAATCGGATCTCGAGCAACGTCCGCATTGGGAAATCGTCCATTTGTTCGGTCTACGGCGAGAAAATGATCCTTCAGCAGTTTGTTAATTCATTTAATTCAAGTGCTGTGTTACCTAAACTGCAACAGAACAAACCCCTGCATTATGAACTTCCCCCGTTTTTTGTTTTTTTTCTTTCTTTCTTTCTTTCTTTTTTTTTTTAAAACCGCGAGAGCACCGGATAAATGTGCTTACTTCAAGTAACTAGCTATGTGTTTTTGTAAGATCAAGATTCGTCTTCCGTCTCGGGTTCATTTAAATGAGTAAAGAACGAAGTGAGGGATGTAACGCAGACTGCGTGACCTTCCTGCTCGTTAGGATCCTTCGAATCCCGCCACAGTTTGAACGATTCCGTGGCGATCAAACCGCCATCCCACAAGTGATCAAATATGTTATGCAAGATTGCTGGAAAAGAGAAAAAACAAATAAATACTTTTTTTTTCTAATATTAAAAATATCGTAATTAACACTCCATCGTGACAAAATGCTTTTTATGTAGCTCAGTTTCGACTCTTTATAATAATAATAATAATATAATATAATGAACCTCTATAGCGCCCTATTAGAGGTGTTAATCTTACATTAATACAGTATACAATTATAAACGTTACAAACTTATACAATTACAAACATAATGTATTACATTTACAGTATGATATTAATAAAATAAGATTGGGACTGAGTGGCTTTACTCTCAGATAATGCCAGAACAATTATAAATAATAATACTAAATCAATACTAAAAAGACTCATAAAACTACTGTATGACGGAAAAGAATCCATCCAGAGATTTAAAAACCGATACTATTACTCCCACGAATGAAAACAAATAAAGATAAAATTAAATACTATACAAAAATATTATATAATCAGGTAAAAATAAAGTTAAATACTAAATAAAAAAATAAAATTGGCTACTGTACAGAAATAAAAACATATAAAAAAATAAAATTAAAATACTGTACACAAAATGGAGTCATATGAAATAAAATTAAATACTACAAAAAAATATAATCATGTAAAAATAAAAGTTAAATACTGTATAAAAATAAAATTGGGTACTGTACAGAAATAAAAACATATAAAAAATAAAATTAAAATCCTGTACACAAAATGGGGTCATATCAAATAAAATTAAATACTACAAAAAAAATATAATCATGTAAAAACAAAGTTAAATACTGTATAAAAATAAAAATGGGTACTGTACAGAAATAAAAACACAGACTAAATAAATATCGTAACAAAAATGAATAAAATATAGCCAGTCAATAAAATTATAAGTTAAATGACCTTAAGACTTAAGTAACACAGATTAAATAAATATTACAATAAAAATTAAGTAAAATAAATTAATTAATAAATAAAAAATAAATAAAACTGAGCTTTCAAAATACCAAACTATGTTAGGTGAAAAACAAATAATTACGTAATTACGGGGGAACGTCAACTGGCGACTCACCTTGAGGATATTCCAACTTATGAACGAAAGCTTGAACAGCAAACAGACATGGTAACTCTAGTTCTTCCGAGTGATTCGTATATCTTACAATTAACTGTTCGTAATGCGATAAGAAGTCTGTGTCCAACTTGTAAGAAGCCGACTGGCCTTCTGCAAAGGTAAGCAATTGCCATTGAGTGACGCCGCGCAAAGGAGGACCCCTTCCATCAGTCCCTCTCCGGTACTTACTGGTAACGGCCGCTTCCAACAGAACAGTCATCAAAATTTTCACAAAGCTGGGCTCGCTCCTCTTCTTTTCGCTAACGTTTTCCGTCACCCAGTCTGTGATTTCATCGAAAGAAGCTTTGGCAGTAATCATCCGACTCAGTTCAGGTTTTATAAACATGAACTCTACATTCTGAAAGGAAAATCGAGAAGTTTAGGTGGAGGGGGAACTCTGCGAGGCAACGGATTCCATTCGGGCGGAACGACGGACCGTACATTTTTCTCTACAAAGCTACGAACGTCCTCTTCGCTGATGATGTCCGTGAGTTGCACCTGAGACGAGAGCCATTTCTTTTCGAGCCACGCGGCGCCTTTCGCTTCCACGAGGAGGTTCAGCAACTCGGCTAAGAGTTTGGCACTGCCGGGGGTGCTTTTGATCCGGTGCGTGGCGAAGGCTATATCCTTGAAGGTGATCACGTCCTCGACGCACATATCAACTAAATTTTCGGCGAGATACTGCCACACTAAAGGCATGTCGAGCGCCAGGTCATCGCCAGTTTCCAGCACTTTAGACAACCTGAAAACACATCGAGTCTCACACTTCTTCGCTCTTTCCCGCCGCCCACTTTCGCTTACTTACCCAACGAGGAAATCTTCTTTAGATAGTTGCTTCGTTTTAATAAAATGATTCAAAATTACTCCTACAGAACGCTTGAAATTGGGACCCCTTATTTCCATTGCTTCCAGGATTATGCAATTAACAAAATAACTGAAACTGGACGGCGAAGAGAATCCACTCAAGTCCTCTATTTCCTGCAAAACGAGAGCGAGCACCTCGTGAGCAAACCCTCCGGCCGCGTTCATCCCCGCAGCCCCCCCCGACGATCACTCACGTTCAAATCCGAAGAAGTCTGGTAATCATCCAGAATGCTTTTCGCCTTTTGCAGTATCTTCTGGGGGTCGTCGGCCTCGGGTGGCGCGGCCTGGTTGGCCTGGTTGGCCTGGTTCGAACCCTTATTCGCTGAGCCGATGAACCTGCTGTCGTCTCGTTTGGACGAAGCCGATTCCCTCGAACTCGATCTCGAATCCTGCTGACTGCTGTTCTTCGAAGATATTACTTCATCTTGAAAGAGACAAGGGGAAAAGATGAGCAAAGGAGTCACTACAGAAGTAAACAAACTCTACCGATCAAACGCTTCTCATTTAAGTATTTCTCGGCAGAGACATTACGACCACTACTTTCATTTTTATCCTTAAACATAATCATCGAAGCAAACTTTTCATGAGAAACATTTCAATTATCAAAATAGGGGTTAAATAAACGCCGCACAAACTTATTTGAATACGTACCATCTCCTGATTTGTATGAATTTACTCTATCTTTTTCGGAAGATCCTTTCATACTGGAATAACCCGAGCTGGGATTGGACAATAACGCGTACTTATTTCCGCCCAACTGCAAAGTGGACCTTCTGTCGTCTGTTTTACCCCTCGCGCCCTGACACCAAATAAATTGAGTTCTGCGAAGAAACGAATCAATCAATCATAATTGTCCCGGATCGATAAAATAATGCCGTCGACCTTTTTTTTTGTAATTCCCCCCATTTTCTCACCTATTTCCTAAACTAACGCCGTCGACGTCACTTTGATCTAATTTTAGCTTCTCGTATTCGATGAAAATTGATGGTTTAGACTTATTTTGCTGAGACACTGGTATCGTGGTCCAACCGCCGCTGTCCGGAGGTCCGCCACCTTAAAACGAAACGTTCAATTTAACAAACTGTTCGTTTTAGTTATTCTATTATCAGAGGACGGCGATAGCTCAGTATGGCTGAACACGTGCGCGCTGAGTTGTCATGTGGAAATTTTTCAAGGCCGTCCTCCCTCGCAGATGATTGGTCAGCACTGCTGAATGGCCGAAACAGAAGTATAATGTATGTGTGTGTTTTCTATTATCAGACAGATCACTTTGACCTGCGATTGTAATTTGCCGAGTCCAATATTTAATGAAAAATTTTCAACGATTTCCCGGGTTTTCCCGACTAAATTCTTTTTTAAGCAAACCGTCTTACGTTTTCTGTTATCCAGTGAATTCCTCATGTCCTGTCTTTTATTACTTTCCCGATGAGAATTGAGAGCCAGATTCATCATTTCGATATTCTCTCGTTCTGCTTCCTTTTGAATCTGGTCAATTGTTTTTGGCTGTGATTCGTGCCTGGAAACAAAGTTCAAAAATGAAATGTTTGCCCCAAATTTTGTCCAATCGCAGTTTGATAAGCGACGCCATCAGTGGTCAGCGTTGAGAACATGCAACCGAACGCGGCCATTCTCCGAAAGAATAATGTAGTTTCATTAATAACCATCATTTGGCCGATTACGCGGGACCCGGGAGAGATTCGAGACTCACCTTCGAGGAATCCATTTATTATTCCTAAGGTCTATTAGATCTTGAATCATAAATCGCACTCGACTAGAAACCTTCCCCGAGCGTTTATTTTTAACTATTACTTCTAATTTTTTAAAATAATTATTTAAACTCTGTAAAAAAAAAAACAAAACGGTACATATCAGTGAAACGAAAACGTTCGCCAGCGCCGGTGACAATCGGTCGCAACCCTTACCTCCACTTTTCCCTTTTCACTACTAGCCTTGGTCGCTTTCTCTTTGTTTTCCAAACCCTGTCCAATCGTGGTTAATAATTTGCATAAACACTCTAAACTTTCCTCGTCCCCTTGATCTAGTAAGTGATTAATGCAACTGTGCATGATTCCGCAGGTCAACATTTGCATTTTGTAGAGTTCTCCGATGAAGCGAATGTTTCCTACGGATCTCATCCTAATTTTCCTCTCTTCCTCCTCGAAGGAAAGCTGCAGCGCCTTCTTCTTCTCCTGCGAAGAGAGAGAGAAAAAAAAAGTTTCAAAATCCACCATCGGGCCGAACTTCCCTCCCCGAAGGAAGACGACGTCTCACCGGATCTTTCTCCTCCTCGATTTCCCGTAATCTTTCGTCGCGCTTCAACTCGGCCGCTGTGTTCTTCTCGAATTCCTGTTGACACTTTCCTATGAGTAAGTTTCTGAAATTGACGGGTTCCGGTTTCCCGTCGGGGCGAATGTTGTCGCTGGGGACTTCCATCCTCTGAAGAACACTACACATTTGAGCGTAGGCCACCGAAAAACTTGGTTCGTCAACGGCCTGAAATCGAAACACGAACAGCTTTAGAATCGAAAACAATTCAATTTCCCACTTTCCTTGAACACTTTAAAATCAGTATCCTTTTGGCAAAAGGGAACATGGAGAAACTTTTAGAAAAAAAAGATCTCTTCTCCGGTTTTCAATTTTCATCATGAGAATTATTGCTTAGAAAAACTCGACACTTTTTCCTTTAAGATGGAGAAAGATGCATTAGAAAGGTCATCGGAAGAGAAGTAATACGACCAAAAGGGGAATAATCAACTGACGTAATTCATCAAAGTAATTCTTACCTTTTTAAAGACTAGGTCAATGACGCCATCGAGACGTAAAGGATTGTCTATAGAAAGTTCCTTAACTTGACGCACAAGTACTTCGAATTTATCTGGTGTCAACTTGTTTAGAATTCCTCTGACTCGTCTATATAGTTCCTTAATGAAAAAACAAAAAAATCAAAATTAGTCTCAGTGGAAAAAAATCAAATTCACCAGAGAAGTTTTCCTTTGAATTTCAGTCCTGTTGAGCTTTTTATATTATGATCCATCATTTTGCGTTTTGGACAGGAGTTATCATCATTTCGGTGGTCGCCTCTATGCTGAGAAAGCAGAAAGCCGACTTACTTCAGTCTTGGCCTCTTCTTCAGACTTATTAGTATTTTCAGTGATGCGGGTCGGTTTCCAGGCATTCTCCGTCTCATGCAACTTGACATCTTGCTGAAGCGAGACTTGCACAACGGTCGGTTTGGCCGCCTTGGGCTTCCCCTGTTGGCTACCGCGTTTCGTGATGGCTTGCTGCAAAGACAAACCGGTTTTAGATGTTTGTTAGAACAAAAACAAACTCCGATTATTCCTAGCAGCTTATTTGACAATATATATCCAATCGATACTCACTCCACCACGCTGACTCGAGTTTTTATTCGCGAAAGATGGATACAGAGAATCCACGTGGCTGCGGTTCATCGAATTGATCACGTTCCTATCGAAAGGCCGTTGCTTCCCGTTATCGTTCAATATTTCTAAGTTGGGAAGGTTCTGTGGCTTCCGCAAAGACTGAGGTTCGTTCTGAAGATCCATTATGAACTGTCGATCGTATTTCTTCTTACCCTCTGGATTTAACGGACTCCACTGACCTGCGAGAGTCAAGCAGAAAATGATTTCCCTGTATCCCACGACCCCGGGGTGGCTTTCCCACAGGATCGAAGTACTCACCGGCTTCGTAGGTGTGTTTTAGAACTAATTTATTCGGCGCCGACGGAGCTTGAGTCGCGTCATTAGCTTTCGCCGACGTTGCTTGCTTATTATTCTCCTCATTTTTGGTGGCCACAAGTAAATCTTCTTTCTCTTTTTCCACGTTTTCTTTCGCTGCGGTGTCTTCCTGCAAGACAATGACGCAAATGGCTCATTATGAGGTGTTTTTAATTGACGAGGACAAAGTCGCTGCGGTTAAGCTTCCGTCAGAATCCTTTTGGCATCAAACAGCGTGACTTGTAAGTCTCTTCTATTATTGATAGTGCTCATCATTTGGGTGTACCCGGTGGAACTTTCGAAATTACTTTTGTGAGTTCAGTAAAAATCCGTACCTGTGCTTTTTCTAACTGTTCGTTAGCGGCCTCGGCTGATGATGCGGAATTCTTGCTGTCGGGAACAGGGGGTGCGGACGGAGCCACCTCAATCGCAGGGGCTTCGGGCTCCGCAGCCCTCGAATCTTTCGACTCCAACCTCATCTTCGGCTGCGCCGGCCTCTTGTTGCCGGGCTTTGATTTTTGGTTGTTTGATTTAGCTGAAAGTGAAATAAGGGTGTCGTTTAGTTCGCATCGGGTCTGGGGAGTGGGCGGTCGCCAACACTGGCGAGGGAAAACGGGGAACGTCCCGAATCCCGATCGGCCTAGATACTTTAAATGAATAAATAAAACGAGAAAATTACTGGTGCAGCATACCATCCTCTCTACAGTTAGAATAATAATCTGGTCAAGGTCGACCTGACTAATCGAGCAAAAAGTCTTGACGACCTTAGCTTTTCCTTCTTTTCTCAGATGCATAAGTAAAATCAAGTTGCCCTTACAAACATTTGCACAATCATTTTTCTGCGGACCCATTAAATAAAAGCGTTCTTTTCTGACACCCCGACGAAGATTCACTACCAGTGAAATATTTCCCGGATTCGCCTTGACATTTGCCCAAATTCAAGACGTAACTGGTCAAGTGAGTCGTCAGAGGATAATAATGGGCCGATCGAAGAAAATCGACAATTCGAGAGGGCCGTACATGAATACGGCGAAAAAGGACTTTGGCGGAGGAAGGAGGAAATGTACTAATAAAAAGACTTATGAAGAATTCAACAATATTTAAAAATAGATTTAAAGTTAATCATTCTCACAGGATTCATCCATATTTTCCTTAAGCCTGTGCACTGTATTCCGTCTAAGTGCAGCCTTATCTCGAAATTGTATTGGCGCATCATAATCGGATTAATGAGGTGTGCCCTCCATAACGCATTTAAAGCTCTGCTCTGCGCCCGCATATATTTGCAAATAACCTTTTTCCTCCCGGAAGGTGACGAATCGCAAAAAACGGGAACCGGTCGTCTGACGAGAACTTAAAGCGCAATTGTTCAGCCGAAGAGTCCCGAACGGGAGAGCCTGACCAGGATAAAACCGATCGGTAACTATGCGTGCCTGGACGGGGAGTCACTCCCACGGGCGACCCAACCAATCACTTCGTCACTTCTTCCTACCTATGAATTCGGTCGACGTGAAGTCTTTTGATCCTCTCCTGCTGCCAGGTCTGCTAGAGGACCTGCTACTGCTCCTGTAGCGCGAACGGTTGGGTCTGCCGCCCCAACTGGACCGACCGTTATAGTTCGCATAGTGTTCATACCCGTTAGTCACACAACTGGAACTTCTCCAATCCTCCATGACCGACTTTCCTTCGCCTTAATTCTCACTACTCCTCATGACTGCATTTTATTTATTAAAAACTGCCAATGCACTTAATTAGCACTTTTTTCATTATCTACTGAACAAATAAATGAGTTACAGACGGATTCTTCATATTTTTTAAGGACATTCTCACATTTCATTAAAACCGAAGAAATAATTCGATTTTGGACACGCTTTGAGAGCGTGGCCAAAAGCAAAAAAAATTATTTTTTACAGCACATGAAATTCTGTACGGTGTCTTTAATCTGATTCTTTACTTAGGGTTTTGGGAATATCCTCAAAAAAATCCCCAATTTGCTCTATTTTTCCACCATACGCTTAACGATAAAAGACAACAGACGCGAATCAATGAAATTTTTTTTAAAAATTGAACCGGAGTTTCTTTGGCATTCTTCGACTCATTAGAAATGAATTAAATCATTAAGTGAATCCCACTTTGCAAAAGTGGCCCAGTTTAACCCGGTGGCGTGGCTGGGGGAGGGCGATTAGCTCGAGTGGGAATTTTATTTAATGGACTCGGTAAAAATTCCCCTTTTTAAAACAATTCCAATTCACATTTTCAGGGATGACTAAAAATCTCAGCCAAGTTGGCCATTTCTGAATTTAAAAAATCTAACACCGACATTGATCCTTATTTGGGTAAACAAATTGACTATAGAACGACAGCAATTAAAGTATAATTCGGAGACAACCGACCTCATCAAATATTTGAACCCCAAAAGTCTTCAGAATATAAAAAAATCATAACCCCAACTCGTCCAAATCATAACTCCGTAACAAACCGAAGTTTTACCCTAAGAATTCGTTTCCTCTGTGTGACTCCTCCGCGAAACGGCAGACAAAAAAATTCACTTTTCCGCGACAAATACGTTTTAAAAGTTGAATATATGCATGTGATATAAGCTGCTCTTTGCGGTTAAGGCCAAACTTTAATCGAACATATTACGTAACTTTGAATTCAAAAATAGCGCATAAAACGTTCCGATTTACTTAAAAGAAAAATATTTAACTTCGTATGAAATCACTTTAAATCGACTCTTTTTTCAACTCATACTCAACTTTTGCTTTTTCATCGCGTAAATACATTTACACACACACACACACACACACTCCGAAATGCATTTAACCGATGGAACGCGTCTCGCGGTTCTAAAAAAAAATCCATTTCTCACTGATTCATCGCCGTAAGTACGAGGAAACCCGAGGAAAAATCAGATAAAAAAAATCAAAGAATGAAAAACGATAAAATGGAAAAACCCCGAAGACATCAAAGCCATCCAAAATCGACAGCTTTATTATATGGTCTTTCAAAGTGCACTCCGTGGCTAATAATAACGGGAGGAACTGCAATTTCTCCCCTAAATCCAAAAAACCACTTGCAACGTTATACAACCGGCAGCAAACCGAGGTGTTTTATTTTGCTTTTTTTAAGAGCGGGGCTCGGTACATTTAAAGATTTATAAAAAGCTTACACTGTATGAAGTATTGATTTCACGAAACTTGAGATTTCGACTACCTGCCCTAAAAATAGGTCAAGAAATTTGAAAATTCCGCATTTCGTGAATTGTGAGAGACCTGTGTCAGCTATTGTTCCACGAAGTGGTTCGAAATTGGCTTTTATTAATAAGTGAACATCCGGAAGTCCCCAAATATAAAAAATCTATAATATAGCCCACGATTTCAAATTGATTATCCATCGGCTATTCGATCATTCTAAACGAATCAAAGTCAGCATTATCTATCAGTGAGTTATGGTTGGGAACAGAACGGATACCAAATTAAGCACTTCTTGACCCCGCTTCCGACAAGAAAACCTTAAAAAATCGTCGCGTTCGACTAATTATTCCAAATTTCGGACAAACTACTCAACAAACCCAAACAAATACCGCCACTATTGTCGGATTTCATCTTTTTCACTTGCGCACACCTACGAACCGTGTAAAAATCCTCACAAACTCCGCAACAACAAAAACAACAATAAACCTTTGAAGGAAAAAGACTCATATGATCAGCAGAGATGTGAACAACTCCCCGCATTTTTTTTCCCCGACGAAAAAATATTGTACGAAGAACAATTTTTAAAATTAGAACTTTTAACTTGAAATGGCGCCAATAGAGGCGCTCGCTCCTAATAATGCTTTACCATATACAACTCCTCAACGTCTGAAATAGGAGATTCAACGAAATGCTTTTCACCGCTCTAAGGCGGATCCATCAGTGGTTCCGTGGCAGTGCGAACGAAGCTTTCCACTGTCACGTAACATCAGCCCATACACTCACAAGAAAATTCTACAGCTTTAATTAAAAAAAAAAAAAAAAAGAGAAAGCACACGGGCAAGATTGGCCGCCAATAGTTCGCCCCTCTCAGAAAACGTCCCTCTCAGTTATGTTACAGTTTGTGGGTGTCCAACTAAGATTTCAATATAACTATCATGAAATTTCGTAAAGGATAACACATATGAGCCAATGAGAGTTCCGTTACTAATTCGGAAAATTAGTTCGAATGAAAGTTTTCTCAGATATGAGTTCAACAACGTCGGAAATGATACAGGGAGACGCAAAAGCTTTTTTTTTGTCAAATAAAGAAATGGGAAAAATAAGGTGCATTCATTGCGGTTGTATTATATTGCGCAACGAACGAAGGAAATGAGCCTAATTGATAACGGGATCAAAAACTGCTTGCATTAAAATTCCATTTTTGAAAATTAAAGCCCTTCAAATTTATTCTCTTCAAAGACTCGTTTTTAGGGCAAACAAAACTAAATTTCCCCAAATCAAATTAATACCGAACACGCTATTAATTTAATAAATATTTTTTCAAATGATTTATTAAACCGACTTTTCATTTATTCTAATCGTACTATTAATTTAATGAGAAAAAAGAAGGGGAAAGCTTAAATTTTATGCATAAAAGTTAAATTTAGATGATCGAAATGTATGTTTCGTTCGTGCAAAATAAGTTAATATGGCAAAACTGTACGTAGGTTTAATTTTCATATGTTGGTAGGAAAACTTGAAGGTTAAGCCAAAGAATTGGCCGAGGCTAAATTTCTATCAAGGTTGTCTCAATCAGGCAATTCTCACCGTTGACTTTTTCACTGCAATTACTTTCATTCGGCCAAGGGAGGGGAATGGGAGGAACACATGCAAAAACCTTGCTCTCATAAAACCACACAGGGGGAAAAAGCGAGCCCACATTTAATAGAAAAATCCTTCTCGAAGACTTTTTTTTTGAAATAATCACACAAGAAAACGGCACAATTCAGCGAAAACTGCAAATTCCTTACAAACAATCCCCAATGTTTATATCTTCACAACATGCGTGAATGTCACAGTTAATGTATATTAAATCTATGAATTAAAAACATGGCAAACTTCGCTTCTTCGATAAATTTTCCTCTTACATTTTTTTTTACCTCTGAATAATCGCATCTGCCATATGTGGTTCACTCAGTAAATAGTTCATTACGTAACGCACACTCAGATTAGTGACTTTTAACTTTCCACCACTGCTGAGGTAATGGAAAATGCGCACATGAACATTTTAACGAAAGGTGGCCCCACGTGCATAAGAACGCACGAACAAAAAAAAACCTGACCTCAAACATGTGAAAAAATCCATACGATTGGGAGATGCAATAACACCGAAACGGGTTCGTCGGAAAATTCATCCGACATTTTTCTACCCGGAGCAGACAAACGATGGTCTGCCAGGTAGAAGAAACCCAAGATGAGGTGTCGCATAAAAGTTGAAGGCGGTTGCTACGGTGCACAACTTGACAGCCGCATTTGCAAGCCCAAGTCAATGCCCTAGAAAGATTCTCCAAAGCCTACTGCGATCGCCACTGACCTCTGATAATTCGTATGCAAATTGAACAAAAAAAAAAAACTTTTAGCAAAGGCTTTCCTACAAATTTAAGCAGAATAACCTCGTCGTGAGTTTTTCTTTGTAAAAAAAATTTAAAAACCCCTTGGGGTACTGAAGTTTTTTTTTATTAAACGCCCTGACTAAAATTACAAAGGAGTCGGATATTTAACACCTTTAAAAATTTTTTTAGACCCTCAATTGTGTTCTTCTGCATTTACCAAAACTGAATTCAACAAATTCCAGCTTGTATACTAACAAATAAAAAAATATTACCTATCATTTAGTTCTTACAAAAATTTGAATGATTATTTTTACTTGATGAAAACAAGACAGCTGTAAATATTAACTAATTTCAAACAGTATATAAAAAAAGGAGGAAGCTTCTTATACAGACAGAGAGCAGAAAATCTTATTCCTTTAGTGGTAAATTTTTAAAATCTTTAAAAGAAATATTGAAAAAATGAGCTTTTGAAATCCCAATAACTTCAACCGCTGTTCTATTCGAAAGACCTTAAATGAGAAGTGCTTAAAAAAATATTCATCCATTAAAATTCACATCCAGACTTCCAATCAGAAAAATTCAGCGCCCAGTTTCAAAACAAACAAAACTCACTTAAAGAGGCACACTGCAAAAATGTTTTTTTAAACAATACCCATGACCTTCACCTTATAAGGTTGCTCGTAACAAACTGCAAAACTTTGAATACGATCACTCTCAATTGCTGCTTAAATTTTTGAATTTCCACAAAAAAATGACAATGATGTGAAAATTAAACAGGGACCACTGAACAATGTATTCAGCAAAAGGTTGTGCTTGATTTCCCAATTTCTGCACACAGTTCTCACAAGCAATCCTTTTCCCCATAATTTCAGCCATTGGTTCAGAACAACTAAAATGTTTCAACCATAAATACAAACCCCAACAATGCAAAAAGAAGCAAATAATAAAAAAGTTTTCAAGCTGTGCAACTTCCTCAAAGCTAATCTGTTTGAGCCTGGCGAAATCAACTTTTTTTTATGGTTTTGTGGCAAAAGAAAAACTTACCAACTCATCAAGTAAAATGTGAAATGCTTACCTAAACCAGGCATCATTCGTTCGCTATTTTTTACTCATTTTTTCCTTTAATTGGTTCCGTTAATTAGTTAAAATCGTTTTCCTTAGTAGATTTAAGGAGATTTTCTTATTTTAAATTTTAAATTTGATCACCGTTCTTTTAAAGTTTTCTTCAAGGTCATGTGAGTTAGACAATGTGAAATTTCATGTAAGGAAGTTCCACTGAAATTTTTCCCCCGTTTTTTTTTCCTCGGCGAAAAGGATTTTCTCTCCCTTTTCCGAGTCGTTCCAATTGCAATTTTTTTTTTTATGATGAAAAAAATAATTATCCCGACCTCCTTGAAAACTTCCCAAACTTATTTGTTTCACAAACTACACATTGCACGCCGGACTTTATGATAAAACTCGCATTCACTTAAACAGTTTTAACGTGTCCCCTTAAATAAAATGTATAAAAAGCGTATACAATGATGTGACTAGATAATATGAATCAAATTATATCAGTTTAGAACAAAAATTATTATGTTTTAAACAAACACGTGAATACACTGAGTTCTCTGGCAGTCGGCCATTTTAAAAACGCACTTTTCGGCTAACTTCGGAAATAACAAACAGAGTTGCCACCGAACTTCGGCTGTTTCCGCTCAGTGCCGGATTGACGTCAAGAGAAATTGTTTCATCTAAGGACTTCTGACTTTTTTTTCTTTTTTCAATTTTTGAATTCGTTTCAGAGTCTCAGTGTAAAAAGCATTCGAACTTTTCAAAATTGAGATGCACTCAAAAAAATGAATTCAGAACTAACGGAAGCCAATGAAACGCGGGCATTAATTTCTGAAGTTAAAAAACTTGGAAAAATCCTTCAAAATGAGGCGATTTAAGGCTTTTTGAGAATTAGGCTAATTTTGGAAAAAGTGTCCTTGGGCAGAAAACAGTGAAAGAGGGAGATAACAAGAAGCAGTAAACATAAGAAATTACATTTAAAAAAATAATAAAAGTCCACAAGGGCAAGAGAACGAAAAATAACCCAAAAAAGGTGATTAAAAACTTAAAAACCGATCTATCGCCGATACAAAACTTAAATCACCAAAATAATCACAAAAAGATAATTATAAACCGGTATATATTATCCGAGAACGCGGGCAAAATTAAAAAAAACCTGTTGCTCGAGGCGCATTTGAAAACTTTTGAAGGCTGCTGCATCCAGGCGTTAATTAAAAACTTTATTAATTTACGTAAGCCCCGATAAGATTAATTACCTCATTTCTGGGAGTTGCACCGGTGCAAACGAATTAAAAATATTGTCGACTTGTGAAATTGTCTTTTACTTCCCGCGGCAAGGTGTTAAGAACAAATTCAACCCGGGCGACTAACTTTCAACCCCATTTGAAACCCCATAGAGATCCTCACGCGGTCTTTCACCATTCAGCGCAGGTTAGGTTATATTTTATTTCTTATTCGCATTCAAAGACCTTTTTGCCCCACTCTACACCCTTTTCAAATTTTTGCTCTAATAAATATACTAAAATTTCCTAACTTAATTCCCCCTTAACTCTTTTATTTGAACATTTCAAGTCAATTTTAGGAAAAAAAAAAGAAATAATTAAATAATCTGAAGATACGGGACACAGTTAACTTTTAAAAGACCCCAAAAGAGAAACCGATTAGCAAAGTGGTTTTTTTTAAAGAGTTTTCATAAAAAGACAATCGAGATTACCGAAACTGTAGTCGTCCACGCACACCTGACTGTTCTTGGCCTTATTTCTTAATGAAAGGCGTTTGAGATAAAAGCTAAGTAGTCAATGCTTTTTTTTCAAATCCCGGCGAGAATATTTAGGAATTCCGAAGGGAAAACATAACAGTGCGACAGCCCGACTTCTCAGCGATGGGAACGGAAGAAGAAAACCTAAAAGTGGCACAAGATGCTGAGTCTTTGCGAAATGCAAAGGTGACCTTTACGCGAGATAGTTATATCCACGTCACCAGTTGCCGCATTAAAAACCGGGCACACCCTGACTGTCTCTGAAAACTTGTAAAAAAAAATTTAAATTTCCAAAACCGTCCAAACAATCCTGAAACACTCCGAAACAGTGCGAAATTCGATCGGAGCACACAACATTAAAAATCGATCCCATCAATAAACTCCCATTGAATCGCCAAACTGACCACGTTTTCGACAACTAAAATTTAACTGCCTTTTCGCGAGCATAATAAAATTTTTATTCCCCACATTAACGCTTAAAGGCGAACTCATTCAAAGAGATTAAGGATGAAATTCCTCTGTGATACCTGCAGATGGATCTCCATATGGGGAAAGTAAGAATGCCAACATCTTGTAGGGAAAAATAAAAATTTCAGGTCTTTTCAAATTTCAACTGAGAGCCGTTGTATGGCGATCATTATTGTCTCAATTACAACAACAAATGAGGACTGATTCTGGAACAGGTAACGCCCAATGCCTGAGACAAGGTCGGAGCGGCAGCGAAGAGAGAGAGAGAGAGGACGAGAAAATGGGCGGATCAGATCAGAAGGGTGTCAAAAAAGAAGTGATTTGCATGGCGAAAAACGGTGACCTTATTTGTGTGACATTTCACCAATGGAAGGCTACAACCTGCGCATGTTTTTAATTTCTAATAAAACGCTTAAATAAAGTCTGATCAGCATAAAATTCACAAAATCAACTTCGCAAGTCCGACATTATACACGCACTGGCAAAGTTGCAAAATTCCTCTTACAAATTTAACATCGAAAACAAGCATAAACCGACCGCGAAACCGCTCGGGAGAAGACTGGAAATGTCAAACGCGATAACGGGCACTGTTCGCCTTTTTGGAAAAACACCAGAAAATGGTGAAAATCGTGAAAAACGAATCCTCGAAAATATCCCCCCCCCTGATAATTTCACTTTCTTAGAAACTATTTTGCCTTTGGGCGACGAATACCACCGCATCACTCTTCGGATATACCCGCACTTAAAACAAATTAAAACCTTTAAGCACTGGATTCAAACGGTTACATTTACCTTTGCAATGGTAAATTCCACTTCATTGGTTGCCACAGTTCGGGAATTGTGAGTTATGAAACCAACAAGTCTTATGCGACTGCCATATGTGAAGGTTTTAGCATTTCACTTCGAGTGTTACGACTACTTCCACTACCAGTTCTCCCCACTCGTTTGGGTTTCATATTTCCTAAATTTGCCACATCCGTAAACCTATGTTTTTTTCTCTTTTGAAATCTTTCTCAATGACCAATGTAAAAAACCTGGCAGCAGAAATGTAACTTTTTGGTGACCAATGGTAATCCCCCCCCGGGAGCACCATTTTATTTTTTTCTCGATTTATTTCCAATGGAAACTCCCCATCATTTTCACGGGAAGCCTTTATGCTAATCCGTCAATTATTTTTTACTTTGATACCTGGGCGTTACCATGGTTACATCGCTTTAAAAAAAAACCCCCACTAAAACGGTTTTTGCCGCGATTAAATCGGAAATTTGAAAATATTTTTGCCTTGATTGATTTATTTATTGCGATTTTTCTAAATAAATTCGTCATCCTCGGTGGTTTCCTCCACTTAAAGGAAACTCTAAAGGTTTCACCGAATAAAAGTTGGGCGTGGGGCGTGACCCTATTTTAAACGAGGGTCCTCCGCAAGGACGGCGGAAGTAGCCGGAAGCAAACACTTCAAAAGACAAAAAATTCAGTCTTTTGGTTACCAGGACCAAACCGCAAAGTGGTCACCAGGACTGCGATCCTCAAATGTAATATGAGTACTTCTGGATGGTTAATACGACTCCTACACCAATATCGTGCTCCCGATTTTATAGTTAACGTGATAATTCATTTTGTAATTTGATCTTATGTAAAATACAATTCACATAATGAAAATTACCAAATTATTTATAGGAAATTCTCATAAGCGTTAAATCCACTTCAGATTTTTAAGAAAGAGAAAATAGCAAAAAAAAAATGATTTTAAGCAAGTAAAAGCCATTTCGAATTTAAATAAAATCTCCGTGGAGATTTATCTTCTTCACTTAATTAAGCAAATAAATGTAAAAATGTCAATTTGAGTGTTATAGACTCACCTTCCTCTTCCACCGTTTCTCCATTGGCTTTTGAAGGAGCGTTGTCCCCAGCAGGAGCCGGCGCTGCTTCTTCTTCGGGAACTAGGGTAGGAACAGACGGGGGTTTTTCTCGGGCTTCCTCCGCGACGACTTTCCCGGCGGGTTCCTCCGGCTCCGCCGCCGGAGAATTTTCCTTAATTAGCGGTACCTCGAACTTGGCATTTTCACTTTTATTTCTATTATTATTATCATCCTGAACAATGTCTTCGTTTAAGTTCCTCGTTTCTAAATTGTTACTCTCTTTATTTTTTAAACTGTCATTCGATTTGTTTTTAGTTCCGGAACTATCGCTATCATTTTTTTTAATTATAATTGTTTTTGGTTCATTATTTTTCGTTTGTACAGATTGCACATATTCATCTCCGTCCTGAGAAGGTTGGCTTGCCTGCTTTTTACTTTCAACAGTTGCCGTAACAGATTTCGATTTGCTTTGGGTCACTGTTTTGAACTGCTGTTCTTTGACTTTCCCTTCTCCCTGTTCCTGAGTTTGATCCGACCTCTGCTTTCTCTTAACTGGACTCTGCTGCTGGTGACCTTTCCCGAGAGCCGGGAAATGCTCTCGCTGAGGCCGAGGACCGATTTCTACTGGGGGTCCATGAACAAGAGCACTTACGACTGGGGTTGGACGTACCGGAGATTCTATCGGAGCTGAGGGTTCCTTATTAATTATCACGGACACTGGATTCCCCTCCGGAATCCACTGGGGTTGTACGGCCTGAAGACAAAGTTTCTCTTTAAAGCTTTTCCGCCGGTATCGGGTGAGCTTAAACGTGTGCAGTCAATTAATCAAAGTAAATGCGAATTCGTAATAACATTCTTACTTGATATTCTCTCGGTTGATTGGAAAGAGGGCCACCTCGCATCATATCGCACGTGTCAGCAATCATCATTCCTGGATGGATCGACATCGGCAATAATTCCACAGACATGCTACCTCCGGGTATCATTGGAGTCCAACTGCCTCGGAGCAGAGGCGTCTGCTGATTACTGTCGTACGTTATATTGTTTTCTATTTGATTCTCACTCGATATGCTATCTACCGAGGTATCTAATTTCGAAGGCGACACACCTGGAAGAGATGACAGATGACGGTCGGATTTCGACAACGGCGAGAAAGAGTGGGAGTAGCAATGCTACTTACTGGGCGTGGACATACCCTGCGGGTCTGGACTAGCTTGGGATTCACTTTCGGAATAATTTGACGTTCTCGAAGACGACTGTTGCAGAGCAGCGTTCGGTGATCCTGAATGGTCATCCCTGTTAGCGATAGCCACTTGAGTGGCAAATTCGGCTGCCACCCCTTGGTCAGTCTTCTGTCCAGCATTCTTCAAAAGGAAATCATCAATTATTAACTGAACTACTAAAAAAACTAATTGAAAAAAATTCGGAAAAGACATCGTTTTTATCTATATAACTTCAGTTTCTCGAAACGAATGCGCATTTCCGCCCTCTTTTCATTTTCTTCACCGGTGAATTCGTATTTTATTTTGAGCAGAACACGCGAAAGCCTTTTCAAAGCATTGTTTCATTAAAACAATTTCTCTCGGACAAAAAGCAGCCCCATTTAAGTAAATATTCACTTTTGCAAAAATATACACTTCAACAGAGTGACTACTTTTTTACTCCTAAAGCTGTGCTGCCCTACTCTAGTACTTAACATTAAGGTTAATAGACAAGACAAGCAATGACAGAAATCACTTTTTACTACAGTACGGCATACAGGAAACTTACAGGCTGTACATTTTTACGGCTATTGGGAATAAATTCTTTTTAAAACTAAACGTGATTCATAAACTGGAAGTGAAACATCGCTTTTTCTTTCCTTTTTCATTTTCTTAGAAAACGGAAACAATATATTTTATTATAAAATTATAGATAAAAATTTTTAAGGAGACTAATAAAATCCATTAATTTTAATTCATATCGTCCTAAAAATCTATGTGCAAAAACTTTGCTTTTGAATACCCCCTCTTTAATTTTCATGTTATCGTTATTATAACTATAATGTCTACTCAGACTAATTGATTGAGCCCTGATTATGGACCGAAATTAAGATTTCCGAAGCAGCTGAAGTTTCGATATTATTGAGGACGAAAAAATTAAAATTTTTCTTTTGCGTCAGCCTCGGACTAACATATTTTCCAGGAAGAAATTTTCCTTTAACGACTCTTCCAAGAGAATGCTTCCCAGACACAATAAATATCAAACGTTTTACGCATGGTCGATTTTCCTGTTGAATCCGTATAACTTTCAACAGTTCTTGCAGTGGGCATTCATTCGAAATGATATTTCGCGTTTTTTATAGCCAGAAAAACACATAAATTATATGCCTTTGATTGAAAAATAAAAAGAAACTCGTAAATTTAATGCTTTTTTCGCTGTGATTTTCGCCTGTAAATCAATGGCCCTTACGGTAACAGGACCCAATAATTAGCAAATGTCACCCGATCCGTGAACGATATTCGAACGACATAATTCTAAATTCTAAATTCCGTTTCTACGGGTTTTTATATCCGTCAATGTTCCTCCACACCCGGCTGTATGTAAATCACTTTTTAACTTGTGTAAGAACTATCTCTTCTTTAACCGTTACACCATCGTTAACCTCTGAAGGAGCGATCCCAAAACCAATACAACCGAACTACTCTACTGTCAGACTAAGACGACCCGGTTGCATTGGCGTTTTATCCATACGATTTGACTCCTACCAGTTATACTTATTGATAATTCTTTCTAAATAACGCTCCTTCGGGAGATAAATTCATTTTCTACATTGTGTCTCACTGACGTTTTTTTTTCTTTCTAATCAATTGTGGTGATCTTGCCCCCCCGAATAAATAAAGACATCGAATCTGAGGTTTTCACTAATGGGGAAAATTCATAACGCAAAGAACGTGCACAAGGTTGAAATCGATAGCGGCGGCAGCACTTTGCTCGTTCCCACGGATTCAGCCCCGTGACAAATACAAATGTTTTATATCCCCAAACATTAACAACCCCATGAGAAACAAAATACAACCCAACAAAAATCCTCATGAGTACTTACTGGTTGAGGAAATGTCCTTTCACAAGACTCTTGTAAATTGGATGATGTGTTCTCATTTTTAAAATCATTAATTACGTCTCTGCCGGTGTAGGGATCGATTACCGTAACCGGCTTAAAAATAAAAAAAAAAATTCCTGGTACTTAGGTGTTTCACTTGCTGTTTTTTTGTTTTATTAATAATACATTCGTGGACTTAGCTTACGTCTTACAGTTAACTAATAAATATATACTTTTTCATATTACATTAATATAACCAAATTACTGCAGTCAATGGGAAGGGAAGCTATTTAAATAAAATCCAAACTGAGATTTACTTAAATCAGTCCTCCCCAACTTCTGCCCACGTTGCAGGTGGTAATTTTTCAAATCATTACTTTATCACATACGAGTGATTTGAATATTTCACGTCGAAATTCCCGGAAAATAAAACTTTCAAGTGCTCGTTCGTATTAACTCTTGAAAGATTAGACTTTCGGGAATAACACGTTGAAATAAATGCACGTTTAAAGTCCGAAACAGTCAGGAAATGATGACAGTCCTGTCGGACGGTGAGGGTTCTTCGTAAAAAAAAAAAAAAAATACAACAAAATCACCTTGAGGAGTTCTGGTTTAAGTAAGAATAATCACACGCATTCGAAAGTGATCCAGTTAAATCTTATCAAAATCACTGCCCCGTCCGATACTGCAATTTTTTTCCCGTTCTTATAATAATAATAAAGTAATTTATTTTATGATCTGGTGGCAAGCATTAAAAACTTTACACGAGATACTTACTGGCTGAGGCGTTTGCCTTGCACTCGACTCCCCTGACCTTGACGATGTGTTGTCATAATCATTCATATCTTCCAATACATTCCTTCCATCCTTTGGATCTATTATTTCGAGCTTTTTCCTTACTCTACCTGGCTTTCCCTGTGACACCCCAGGATTGGGAATCATTGGGCCGCTGTGGCTCGTCATCAGAGCCAAAGCTTTTGAAACAAAAAAAATTATACAATTAGAAACGAAGGAAACTCACGATATTTTCACCCTCTATTACAATCACTTGTGAAATCAGAAACGCCAAGGAGTAATTACATTGTATATGGCGAAACCAGGTGAAAAATTTGGATTTATCATTTGGGATACGAAAAAAAAAAAAAATCTCCTCGGCCCGTTCTCTTATGGTGGGTTCAAGGTGCGAAAGATCTTCGATAAGCATACTTACAAGGTTGAGGTTGAGCTGGGGCTCCGCCTTGAGAATTAGGACCTGGCGCACCTGCCCTGGAAATTGCTGTAGGAAGTGCTTGTGCGTAATACACTGCAAAACAATGGGATCCATCAGGTAACGAAATATTTTTGGGGTTGGGTCAAACTGTTCAACCGGGCTTTCGGGAAATGATATCAAAAGACAGCGAAGGGTTCAAAGCTGTGCCATCTGGCGCCAGCAATCACCGATTTATTGTATTCTTCACATTCGCTCATCATTTTCGTTATCTTCACTCACTTCCATTTAGTTTGTGATTAAGATTAGAATTAGTAAACAGAAAGCGTTTCATGAAAGAGATGTACAGTTTCGCATACAGAAACCTTTGCAAAAGCGCTCCCGTCTGTATTATCCTCTCACTCAAAGATCAATTTAATCTATTCCCCGTTATCTTTATTAGGAAACTCTTTTCTTATCTTTCGACAACTCATTCATTTGCCGGTTTAAAACAAAAAAAAAAAATAAAAAGAAGAAGAAGAAAGTCAGAAAGCTGACGATACTAACTTGTTTGCGGCGAGTAGGGCGTAGCGAACATAATGTGCGGTTGCACCAAGGTTTGTTGAGTCGAATAGAAAGCACCTTGATGTCTCTGCTGTTGGATTGGGAAGGGTTGACTCATTTGAGGCGTGACATACATAGGCTGTTGTCCAGACATTTGCGTAGACAACATGGGCCCCGGATAAAGAGAATGAACAACCTGGTAAAACTCCGTCACGATTAACATTTAATGTAAAATTTCATTCCTATCCTATAGCCTGAGATTTTTATAGGTTTTAGTCAATTACATTATCTCCGTATACCTGCTGAGGCATAAACTGCTGGGCACTGTTGGTCATGACAACATTCTGTCTTGCATGAGGTGCCATCCTTTGACCACTGGGAGGAGCTCTGGGAGGATTATGAAAAGGAGTTTGCTGAGCCCCTCCGCGGCCGGTGCCGGGCATAGTGAAGGGCATCATCGGTCCACCTATAGTCAGCACAAATTCAAAGATTTAGCTTAGAGAAAATACCCAAAAACCAAGCTAATAACCTTTGTATACATACCTGATTGAGGGGGCATTTGATGGGGTTGTGGTATATGTGCCGATTGTTGTTTGATGTCCTGAGACGTGGGGGGTGTCGGCGGTTGATTTGGTGGGGCGTGATGCATTCCCCTCATCCCGGGTCCTCCCCCTGGTGTGCCGCCAGCATGGAAGGCAGGCACTTCTCCTGTAAGAAAACGAAACCCGTTATCAGTACAACGATGTAAATGTCACTTTATATAATTTATAAAAAACTAAATCTATCTGTTAAGGTAACATTTAGGAAAACCTATTTCTTCCTCAAACACACTAACATTTTACTGAATTTTCTTCGAATCTATTTTATAAATTTTCACAGGGTGACTTACTACTGGCAGTTGCCGATAAAATTCTTAACTGAGAACCATAACCAGACATAAAGCAATGTACTGTAGGTTCCTTCCCATTTACATTGGAATGCCGAGTGACCATATTTTCCGGATAATCCGATTTTTTTCCATCGACGTCCCCCTTTTTTGCCACGCTCCTCCCAAAGCGATACCATCCAAAAATTATAACTTTTTCATTCTCTCAGAAAGGAAAACATGGCTAATCGGGGCAAATATCCACCCCGACCCGTCTCCTTTCACTCCATTTTTTCCGCGTGAAAACCGCCCGACGAAATGAACGAGGAAAATCTCATGACGTTCAAACCGAATCTCAAATGAGTGAACAAATCCCGACAGATATCGAAAAGGAAAAATTTTATTTTTCGCTTCTGCACGCGGATATCACGCCCGAATCGACTGCAATGTGTTCGATTTTTTAAAAGGCAGCGTATTCACCGTTGGACGAAAGTAATTCCGAGCGAGTGCGTAGCGGAGAAGCGTATTGCAATAATCCGGTCCCTCAACTGTACCACTTTCGAGACTTTTCGAATCGATATCCCGCTTGGCCATGCAGTGACGTCATCACTCACGCTAACTTCTTACGTTAACAAGTAGACAGAATTCTAGTCGTCGTCTGCTTCTCGGTGCTTTTTCTTTTCTTCGCGATTCGTTGAGGGTCAGTTCGCCCACTCCTCAGTCTCGAAAATTTCTTTAGAGAACTCATTTTCCCCCTTTCTGATAAATCCGACCGACACATAGGTCATGTTTTTCCTTCATTACTAACCAATACTTCACTTCCTGTCATTTGCTTTTTCCCTTTGCTTTTCAAAAAGGGATGACACAACTCTGGAAAACCAAGGTCCGCCAGTTGAACAAGTACAAGAGAAAACGTTAGGATTTTTTTTTTATTACTTCGGTTCTATGGACAGCATTTGAAAGGAAATCACAGATGAAATAAATCCTAAACATTTAGATTTTGCAGTCGCATCCAATGATGAAATGCGCTTTCAAATCATTATGTCACAGCCTTCGCAAGGTGTTAACTTGTCTAATTTTTATGAAAGGTGATACTCGCACCTCAGTTGAGAATAGCAAAAATATTTCATTCAAAAATATTGCAAGTCGAGAGATTTTTATTAATTTCGCAGAAGGAAAATTCACGACCATTACGATATTTCTATCTGAAATACATCATTTGCTGAATTTTTATGCAGTCTTTATAGCTCCCGTACTGGCTCAGTTCGAAAGAGTCCCGCCTCAGATAAAACTAATCAAAACAAAAGCCAGGCTTCGGGGCAGGGATGACATTGTCTCTCGAGTTTTTCCACAATCTATTCCAGGAAAACGATCCCTCCAAGAATTCCCCAACGTCGAAAATTACGAGAATAAGTAACTCCCTTGAAAAGCGCATGACCGATCGGTCAAGATGGCGAAGAGAGAATTGCATAATCGTAAAATGACGGGGCTCCCCCGTGAAGGACATACGGGGACGTCCATTTTTGTTGTAACTACAGAGCGCGGCCGCCACGTGACTTCACAGAGTAATTTATTTTTCTCCTCAAAGACATCTTCTGCCCTCAACCTAAATTCGTCGGCGATTCTCAGGTTTGGTTCGCTTCCCGCTTTGACTGTGGAAACGAGACGAAATACATACAGTTCGGGCTCTTATCTCCCCCCGAAAATAACGCAATAATTAATTACGCCACCGATCTTCGGGCGGAGATGTATTCGAGGAGATCAGCAAGGTATCCGAAGCTGAGGGATTCGTTTCTTTAACATTAAACCTAAAAATTTATAAGTAAATTAATGGGTTTCCTCAGATTCAATGACCCACTGACTCATTCAAAGTTAATTAATAATGAAGAATACTGTTGAAATTATTTTCAGAAATGTGTTAACACTACTAAATTGCTCTCTTTATAAAACTTAAATGTTTTCTAATGTTTTAGAAAAACTGTGAATGCAGATACTGTTCAAAAAATAAAACCAAAACTGTCAAAAGCATAAATGAAACGTCTTCGGATAGTCTCCGCTTGATTACCAAACCCCATATGAATTCTTCGGAAGCAAAGTCAGCAACATAAACCGAATTCATCTACAGACCAATACCTGTCGGATAATTGTGCCTCCTTATTTCTATTTCATTTCCTACTTTTTCGTGCACGCATGATATCTTATCCTTCACTTTTCTTCGCTCGTGGAAATTCCCTTTATTCCCATTGTTTTGTTAATTAATTTCATCAAGCTCTTAACAATCTAATCGGAGATTTATATTATAAATGGACCCTTATCAAAGACGGCTTTTACACAAACGAAAGATAGGCGAATTCGCAATTTAAAACCAGTGGGTCCATTTTACCATAGAGTTGTCAAAAAAATTTTAAAAGAACCACCTTCTCTCGAACAAACGTACCTCCTGCGATCTCATGTACCAAAGGAACGGCGGTATCCTCACCGGTAACCATAGTTATCAGTTCCTTCGCCTCATTAGTTATTTATTGGTCTCTTCTCCTGCATCCACCTGTCATTGTCACACTCTTATCCGCCACATTTCCCTCGGAGAACGTGCGCCCAGAACCTGTTTTCAACCGACTGAATTTCCTCCTCGATTAATTATTTAAACGTACGTTACTCCGAAACGGTTTCGGCTACTCTCATGACTCCCTTTAATATAAAACAGTGCGTGAATACAGTTGCTCACACTCAGTTATTTCCCACCGATTCTGTGATCGTTCGGTTGCGGTTGGGGGAGAACCGATATTTTGAACTTTTCCAGAAAAATACGGCCAAGAAAATAACAATAACGAGCCTGATAATGATTTGAAACCGATAATTGCAAATCGGATTTGTTAAACGTCAAAACTTTCCAACTGTTGGATTTTTGGACGTATTCCACTTTCCCGGGACGTTTGCATTGCTTTGCTGACTTACGTGCATCAGTGTTTGACTCGGGGGAAAACGACGGAAGGACGGGGAGTGTAAATGAACCGTGTGTTTTCGTTTTTGCGACTGCCACGATTTACGCTCTTAATTTCGACGTTGGCTTTTCCCCGCGGATGATGTAAAAGTGAGGGACTGTTGCCCTTTTTTTTTCGCCCCCCCCCCCCTCCGTGTAAATGCATATTTCGATTCCAACCCCTCAACTGAAAGTAATTCCGCGTTGCAGTCTCCTTATGTAACTTCTTTTATTTTTCCCAATTACTGATTACATTATAACAAAGGAAAGGTTTTTTTACTTATTATCTTTTTACAGTTTTTCGCTTCAGCGAGAATAAACACTCCACCACAATTCCCCCGGAGGAAATTTTCGATTGTTCACACTTTACTCGAGAAAATATACTGCGAAACTATAAATAAACATGTATTCGAGAGTACATTAAAAGAGGAAAAACCTTCATGGAATCTGATTTTATTCGTGGGGAAAAAAGCAAAAGAAGGGCTTTGGCCGAAAAAAAGAGAAAAACAAAATGCTGAAGTGTTTGGATGAGCATTATCACTACCTGCGGTTCCTCTCGAGAGGCAATGACCTAAAAATCGAGTCTGTCTTCAACAAAAGGCCTCTCTCGAATGGGATTGACAACTAACCTACCATTATGAATATTGGCCGCCATCTTGAACATGATTTGTTTAAACTATGTGAGTAATTTATTTACGAGGACCTTTTTTTTTTTTATTTTAACAGTTTATCATTCGGTCTCGAGATAAAACCGAAATATACGATTTCGAGGGGAGGCGAAACCTCGTCCGATCAGCTCCAAAATAAGGAATGACACGGCCTCTTAACGAGTGCAACAATCAGCAGAGATTTTCGAGACGACAGCAACGCAGCATTCGATATCACGGGTTTGACATCCACAGGAAGGAAACGCGGGGACACGTCCCTGTTCTCGGTCAACCCAATAAATAAAATAAAATAAGGGGGTTCGGTGATAAATCTGACTTAGGGGGAAAAACCCTCCCCCCCGGATCCCGTTATAACCTTCAATTTTTGATTTTCTCGCATTCGAATATCGGGGACCGTTAACGATATTTCAAACGGGGAAACCGAAACATCACTGGCAAACGTAAAAATAACGAAACGCACTATGGAAATCAGTAATATAAAAAAAAAATTATTCGGAGGATAAATGAAAAAACTCCCAACCGAACGATCACTGTATTTTTCTTTAACATCATTCGAAAACTCACTGTCACACGGAACCAGCTCGGAAACGGCCACACACTCGCGGTCCCAAAACGTTTAAACGATAAATAATTTCAAATTAAAAAAGAAAATTGTTGTAATATTTTGCTAAGTTGGCGTTGAAAAGTACACATGCGGATACAAAGTCACTACGTGGCATTGCTAAGACCTTACCGGTGTTCCGATCGTGTGAACGTCAATTCCTTCGTCCACGATCTTACATCGGGCGCGTTAGAGCGCGGAACGGCTGATCCCCGACAATGCACACTGATTCATTTCTATTCGTCTGCATCAAATCGTTTTTTTTTTTTTTTTTTAAATACTAAAATGACTCTTTGTCGTTAAATCAACCGAATAAAATGTTTTCAGATAACACTTCCGCATCCGGTCAATGGGTTAAGGCTTAAGGGAGAATTTCCCTCGAATTAAACAATTCGTTTGTATATATATTAAAAAAAAAAAAAATTGATTGATTAGTGTTAATGGGGGCATAAAAATGTAACGGCCTTCTGCTTTTTTTTTCCAATGTTGAAAAAGTGCCACAGCTGAAGAAGCCATGTTTTGTTAATAACGCTTTTATGGTATGCGTTTTGTATTGCACTGCGTTTTAAAAAGCTGCGGTTCGAAAATATGCGTTTTAACTGCGGCCGGTCCTTTTTTCTAATTTCTTCTGCCACGACCGTTTTGACACGATCTTTTGCCTTTGTCAACTTTCAAATATGCAATTAAAAACTTTGACGAAGTGATTAAAAACTACGAAATTTAATTTAATCACCCAAAAGCTCGCGCGGGAGAATTAAAGAGCCCTTTAAATTCCACAACCTGAGCCCACTTGTTGAGTCTGTCTAACGAAAGAAAAAAAAAACTCCCCTCGGAGGATTTATGTAACGTGAAAATCGAAAAAAACGCCATTTGATAAATCCAGTGAAACGAAAATGCGGCAGGTTGTTCGAAAACAGTGACTCGGCTTTTCGTTCCACGAATCCACCTGACTTAAATAAATTCAAGAGAGGAAAAAGCCTCGACAATGGCAAAAAAAAAGAGGCCCAAGTTCATTCCCGGTGGTGCCATTTTGTGGCGCACTGGGATCGTGGGCGGGAGGAACCCGAAAACGGGGACGGGATCCGACATGGCGTCCGCCGATGGAAACCAGTCGACGACGAGAACCCGCGTCCCCCGCAAAATGATCCCGGCAAAAGTGAGTTTATTGTAATATAAAAAAAAAAAAGAAAAAAAAAGTATATGAAAATATTAATCAAAGGTGCGCTGGCATTGCGAAATTGCCGCGTTACGTCATCAAAGCTAAAGAATTAGGTGCTGCAGAAACCAAGGACTCGATCAACGCAGACGACATTGGCTTCGCGTTCGAAAATGCAATTTTATTCCGTGGGACCAACTTTTGGCGCCAGAAATTTAAACCGAACGACTGTTGAGATATTCCGATTTGTTTTGCTCTTATTTTGTTTTTCTCTTTTTTTTTTTAAAAAAAAAGAACAAACGCACTGTATGTTTGGAAAATTGCAAAAATTAAGCATTGTCATTTATATCGTTCATTTTAATTTAATTTAAATAACTTTAATTAAATACGGACAAATAATAATCTTAACAGCAGAACGTATTTTCCATTTTCCAATAACCGGTCCGAGTTATAAATCACTATTATATTATACACTGACAGATTTACTGTGTTTTGAACTATAGACCAGGAAAAAAAATATATAATTTGTGATTGATATTACTGAATATTACTATAGCTTTCTCCGGTTTCTAATTTTGTACAATTTTTTTCATCCGGATCTATATCTGCAAATCCACGGCACGAAATCAGCACTTCCGGGACTTTTTGGAGTAAGGGCAAGGGGGTGTAATGCATACAGTCAAACACCCCATTCCACTTCATCCAGTGTCCCAAAAACAGAACACAACGGGTGAAAGTGTGAACACCGATATATTATTCAGAAATTCAATTGAATTCTATATGATCTTCCCGTGCTTATATACATCAATTTTATAAAAAAAAAAAATCGAGGACAAGTAATCAAAGCTTCAAATTTCAACAATTTCCAAAACACTTTTCCCGCTAAAAATCTCTCTTCTATTTACTGTTAAAACCTCGTGAAGCACGACTTTACGGTCTGATACGGCACAGTTTGAAAATCGTTAACCTTTCATTCCCAATTTCAAACACTCATTCTTCATCGCACATGAAAAAATATTTAAAAAAAAAAAAAAAAATTAACCAAAGACGGTGGGAAAGCAAAAAGTGAAAAATCTAATCGTTCGACATAGATATCTCGAAACACCGTTAGTAAAAAAAAAAAAAGCAAATCAAAATACAAATACATAGGGCGAGAGGGGGGAAAAAAGCGAAATTTTAATTACGGGTACCGGACTTCCAGTTTCCCGCTTCAAGAAAAAAAAAAAATTTCCCCGACCAATTAACGAACCGGTTTTTTTTTTCTGAGATAACCGCAAAACGAATTCCTTCACAAATTTTTGACTTTGACCATTTCTCTTATAACGGTTACCTAATGGTAGTGACACAGAAAGGCCCGACCGGCCGTGGCGTCCACGTTAAACACGCTTTTATATCATCTGATGAGCCTCAATTTGCCAAATCTCCTATCTTTTTACCGGCAACAAACTCGCAATTGCTTTGAATGAGTTTAAATCCAAAGTCATTTTAATTGAAATGGATTTGAATTTTTCTTCGGCCGTTCCGCAGAGGGAGCGGACGGTGGTGATCCCTTCGGGTGGTCACCGCGGAGCCAAAACCAAAACGAAAACCCCCAAAGCAGAAGTCCAAATGGAAAAGAAGAAAAGGAGAAAACAAGCCATGTGGTCTCTAGGTCGTCTGCTGGGTCATTGAACCAGGGCCTTATTTTTTGCTCAGCGGAAGACAGTTATAACTTCAGAGCGTTGCCCCAAGGAGCGTGTCCGTACGCACTTAAAATGATAACTTTATTAAATTGTATATGAGATAAACGGGGGGGGGGGGGGGGGAGGATGTAAGTCATACATAAATTCACATACATAACACGCTACGGGTGTCACATAGAAAATATGCTCCCGATTTCCAAAATAACTTCAATATATGACCTTTATTAATATTCATTTATACTTGATTCGTAAATTTTTAAAGGCGAAATAACCTTAAAAAACGTCACTTTTGGGAATTGACTCCAATTATATGCTTCAGAACCAAATTCCACGGTGAGTGACCGTCTAAATTTTAAAAAATATTAGTAAATCAACAATTAATTAATGGCGTTCGACCATTCAGGATCATTCCCACCTTGGTGGAATCCAGGATTCGGCCACGCATTTCCTGGTAGCGCCATTATACCCCACTGCAGATTACACAATTCGCGGATTCAAAATATCATGCAAAATTTTAATGGATTTCATCTTAATTATATAACACCGTATGTCTGCCAATAGCATCAAAACCCAGCAAATGTTTAATATTATCCATCATTCATTTTAGAAAAGAGTCTAATTGTATTAATAATTCAATTAAAGTAAGAAAAAACTCACTTAAAATTAGAAAAGAATCGCGGTATACAGAAAAAAAAATGAAAGTTTTTGCATATTACGGTAAAAACATCTCTCCGAGGTGAGAGAGAGAGACGTTCAAACTTTGAGAATTAAAAAGTGATTTTTTTGAAAATTGTAAATGCGATATTACAATGTTACTCCCGAATGAATGATTAGAAATTCGCATTCCGAATTTGGGAAATAGCGAACAAAAAATCCTACAAATAAAAATGTGAACTTTTTTTTTTTAAATTGCAATAAACGTGAATGAATGAAACAAGTGGGAGTTAATTATGTGAGTTACTCTCCGGTCGTAGTTGAGGAGTTTTAAATCAAGGATTTCAATTTTATTCCGTGTGAATTTTGCAAAGCCGACTCCCATCCATCCGGGGGGAAAATGCGAGAACAAAAAAAACGAGTTCAAAAAGTTATTGTATCTCCGAGTTTCACCCGCATATGCCACCCCTCGTTTGTGCCACTGACACCTCTTGACCTCTCCGGCTATTGAGCAACCATGGGCCTCCATGCCCTTCCTCCTTTGTCTGCGACCACGACGACACCCGTGGCCGACGTTCTTTTTCTCCCTCAAACAGTTGTAATTGTTGCGTGACGGTTGACAGCAAGACGTCGAGGCAGCAATTGAAATAATCTTATTAACGGCACCATTTTGCACCGGAATCTAATTTCCAGTATTATATTCGCTGCTGTGAGGATGAGGGATCCATATTTTACACACCAAATACAATTGGGTGCCAAAGTTTTTTACTGACATGCAAAAGACACAGAATATTGTCGACGGCCAAGATTAACTCTGTGGAAAACAACAATAATTTAGCAGATAATAATCCGTAAATATTTTAAAAAAAAAATTCCATGAAACCCTGTTAATGACATCTTGACGTAAAAAACAAAAGGGAAACATCTCCAACCCTTCATCAGCCTCCCCCTTGGGAAACCGTATCCGTTCAGACATTTCCCTTCATTCTGAACAATTTAAAAGCAATCGGGCAACTTAAAAAATCCTGCTCGTGTTGCCGGAACTGTGAAGTGAAAGTGACAAAAATCTCTGACGTCTGCCATTTTAATTTTCGTGGTCGAATAATCCTCAAATTAAACTATTTTCTCACTCCCCCGACTCCCCCCCCCATCATTTTTTTTTTCACCTCCGATCGCACTTCAGACGTTTGAAGCACGACTGCGAATTACACGGGGCAAAAAAATTAATGGAAGGGGAAAGTAAGAGCCAATTTTTGCCCCCGAAAACATATCATTTTACCGACGAAATTTATCATTTCACTCAAAAAAAGCATAATTAAACTCCCGAATTGAATTCATTAGAATTAAGTGCTGCGGACAACCCTTAAAAAAAAAACACTTCCCCGAGGGGTAATTATGTGACCCATAAACCACCCACCGACATTTCAAAGTTTCAAAAAAAAATTTAATTTTTAAAAGCGAGTTTCCATAACTTTATAAAAAAAGACTAAACGGGGTGGAAAGGGGCGTTAATTGAAAGAATAACTTCATTCGGCCTTTTCAAAATTCATTAAGACAAATAAAATGCCGATTTTATTTAATTTTACGCTTGTAGTTACTTTGTAAACGTCTTTTTAAGTATTATAATGTTCGCTTCTGCCCATTACAATCCGTTCGAACATATCCCTCCGTTTTGCGTTTCAATATTATTGCAAAATAAGTCATATAAAAAGGCAGAAGAGAAAATTTTTTTCAACCCTTTAGTGTATTTTATTGCTTTTCCAACTCATCCTCCATATTTGTTGTATTTTCAATGCAAAGAGATGATAACCGGGTGTCATTGATTTTAGGTTAATATTAATAAACTTCCCTCATCGGTGCACTAAACTGTATGGCTCCAATAAACTTCTCACCTGTGTGAAAATTAAATTTTAAACCCCACTTAACTGAGGCTAAATTACTCAATAATAAAATGTCACCTGAGGCAGTGAAAAAAAAATAAAGGGAAACCACCTCAACAAAATAGTTATTCTCTTTCCGTAGAAAACCAAACCTGAAATTCAATGCCGGTTATCAAAGAGTCAGATATTTATGTCAAGTGTTTGAGGATTATATTGTATGATTTAAATTACCCAGTTTTCAGCATAAGAGCAATTAAAAGAGAAAGACTCACTAAAAAAAATTTACCAACCACTGCATTATGACTAATCCCCCAAAAATGTCAACATCTATTGTCAACCTATTTATCTAATATTGTTTGTCCCCTATACCTTTTTGTTATTTTCAGATTGTAAAGGCTAACAAGCAACTGCCTTTTATTTCAGAAAAAAAATTTCCAGCAGAAGACACTCACTATAGTTATTATACATAACATAATTACAATATGATTTTTATACGTTTCTCTTAAAATACATTTGTATTTCAATATTACCTTATCGAAGCAATACTTTTTTAATGACCACACAAATTTTCAATAATTTGTATGGTTTACTTTTACAAAACTGTTGTAAATAATCACTTATAAGGTTAACAAGAATGAATGAATGGTTTTGAATAGTTGGCATGAGAATACAACCAGTTACAACTGAAAAAATTCAACAAACACCAACAAAACAGTGAAAACTTTACAAAACAGCCAGGAAATTTGAGACTAATGTTTTGTCATCACCATGCAGAGTAACTAACAAGATAACATTTTTCGATTAAGGCAAAAAAGCCACGTAATTTCTATTCCTGACTGTCAACAGAATACAAAAATTTTGATGACAATTCCAAAAGTTCAAAAAATTGACTTTGGTATTTAGACTTAGGACGGTACACATATTTTCTCGAAAACAAGACACGAGATAAATCGAATCAATTTAAGTACCAAAAATAAATAGAAAAATTGGGGAAACGACCGAAAACAGAGGCGAATCCCTAAAAATCATCTCAAGGAAAATGGCCCACCTTTTGACAGTTATTGTGAAATGACAATCACTATTGAAAAATCTGAGGCCAAAACTGCCCACGGCAACAATAGCCGTTGAAATGTTGAGACTAAGCCGAAGCCTGGCTGGCTCGCCGTGAAAACAACTTCAGGCTGATTTAAATTTCAGCCAAGCCTCTGGCCTATCCTGCAGCCTAAAGGTAAGCGGAAATATATATATCAAACAAAGAAAATACTCACGAGAATATTGTCTTGTGTTGTCCGGATTTCCAGGATACGTTGAGTAGTTTCTTGGTGGGTATCCTTGGGTTTGCCCGCCCTGGTGCTTTCCTTTTTGCATGCTTACAAGAGCGAAAAATGGTTAACTTTTAGGCCTCATGAGACCCTTCACCAATTTGTTATCATTACTCATTTACACAAAAAACAACAACATTAATTCACAAAGACCGTTTATTTAAAAAATATAAAGTCTTTTTAGCGTTTCTGTTCATTTTTTGAACATTACATCATTCGATATAATGTGGATGTTTCTGGATAAAATCTGTAATCAACGCCTATTTTTTCAATGCAACGCCGCCATGTATTTTTTGGCTCGTTCGAAATAAATCCGATAGGTTATCAAAATTCCTCGTGGCTTACAACTTGTTTCGCAGCGATGCCACCACAAACCACTATGTCATTGTATTTTTTCACTTGTCTACTTTTAAACCGATCTTTTATAATACAAATTTTACCACTTCAAGTATATGTAATTTGCAAAACTATTAGATAAGCTGGAAAATCTCACTTCGCGAAACGCACGCCATTTTTGTAAACAACGAACATGAGCGCTCTCAGAAAGCGCTCCAAAATTACATTGCCTCCTGGATGAGTCAACCCTACGACAACACCTCCATTTTACTTCGTAAACAAATAAATGTATTTGCCAGATAATTTAAATATGGAAACTGTATGGAATTATTTTTATTTCAAATTAATTAATTAAAATATTAAAAATGCCGGTTGATGAATTGCCGAAATATTATTAAACTCTAACGCAGTATGCGTGAGTATTTCAACTATTATTTTCCCTTGTTTCATACTGTGTCGGGTTTTTTGTGTACATTTTGCGAGCATAACAATTGGAATTTGATTTGTTGATATTAAATAGACAACTATGTCGTTGTGTAATTTTAAAATCAACTCAAGATGTTTACGAATAATTCCAAAGTTGCATTCTCTCTTTAATGACTCCTACTTTGATTGATCAAATTTTGTATTTTTTAAATTTACTGTTGTTTTGCTCTTACTTGATGTTCTTCATTCTTACAGGAAATAATGCAAAATGGCTGACGCGAACTCGTCAAAAAATGCGAACGAATATGCAGAGTTTGGCAACTCTAACTTTGGCGCCCAACAAACTGAGGAAAATCAACCCCAACAACAGCAACAACAACCTGCCGAGCAGGGAAATCAAAAGCAAAGCAATTTATTACGAATACAGCAAAGAAAACAACAGGTTTATAACTGGCCAAATCATAAGAAGTTGCTGAAATTGGCTGTTTATTCAGCATGTCAGGCAGAGGATTGTCGATGCACTGGTTGGAAAACCACCCCAGCTTCAACGCAGACATTAGCTAGTAATGATACCCCTTGCCGAAATTGTACCCATATTTTAGGTAATCTCAAAATATGGAGTGAAATGGTGATGTTTAATTTTTACAATGATTTGTTTGGTGTTTTGTTTCAGAGCAACATGTATCTCACATTAGACCAGTTGCTGACCAAGAAATAAATCGTCTTCTGGGAATGGTAGTCGATGTTGAAAATATATACATGTCAATGCAGAAGGAAGAAGATCCAGATACTAAAAGGGTGTATTTTTATTTGTTCAAACTTTTGAGAAAGTGCATTGTGACAATGACAAAACCAACCATAGAAGGACCTTTGGGTCAACCCCCTTTTGAGCGGCCAAGCATAGCAAAAGCTGTTACTAATTTTGTACTGTATAAATTTGGACATTTGGCACAAAGGGTGAGCACTCATGTAAACCTCATTTCAATGTTTTCTTAGTCAGAGCTTCAGTTTCATTCTTTCAGGAATGGCAAACCATGTATGAGCTTGCTAAAATGTTTCTTCATTGCTTAAATAATTGGAATTATGAAAGTCCAAGTGCTAGAAGACAAGTGTCAGCACCAGATGCAACTTCTGCTTATAAAATCAATTACACAAGGTGAATGACAGTTCTGAATTTCAGCTCTTCAGTTCATAGTCTTAAACAAGTTATTTAAAACTTCCAGGTGGTTGGTTTTCTGCCATGTTCCAGCTTTCTGTGATTCACTTCCCCATTTTGACACAACAGTTGTCTTCGGAAGAACATTACTGAGAGCAGTTTTTAGGTCAGTTTGCCGACAGTTAATCGACAAATGCCACGCCGAACGTGATAAAATGCAGACCGAAAACAGAATCCTCGTTCTCACTCACTTCCCTAAGTAAGTAACACAAGAGGTCGAAACATCCGAAAGATTATTAATTAAAACTGACTAATTTCAGATTTTTATCGCTTCTCGAAGAAGAAATCTATTCGGCGAATTCTCCCATCTGGGATCCGGAATTTCGTCAAGTGCCTCCCGCTCATGTTCAGGCGGTTTTCGATGCGAAGGCTGCTGCTGGACGGAAAGGGGGTGAGTTCGAAAAGCTGACCGCTCCCCCCAACGAGAAGGATAACTACACGACGATAAATGTCACCCCCGGTTTGGCCAGAAAAGGAATAAAGTTAGTCACATTTTCAATTGTAATTTCACTCCGAACTTTTAATTAATTAATCTATGAAAAAGGTCGGAAGGAGAGAAAAGATCTGCAGACACGACATCGCCTGGACGACCGGAAAAAAGAAGAAAACAGGAAGAGTTCGCTGAAGACGTTTCTGAGAATACAATCGCTGAGATTATAGCAACGATCGATGACCCAAGAAGCGCTGCTGGGCCACAGGTAAGCTATTCGCCACTCAGAGATCTCTCGTATATAATATCTGAACAATTTGTTTTCTTCAGGCTGTCTTCCCTGAAAACGCACCGAGGGATGAAGCAGCAAAACAGGAAGAAGCTCGCGGGATCATTCAGTTCCAGGTGGTTGGCAATTCACTCACTCAATCAGTGTCAAAGCAGACGATGCTTTGGCTCATCGGACTGCAGAATGTGTTCTCTCATCAGCTTCCCCGAATGCCGAAGGAGTACATAACGAGATTGGTGTTCGACCCGTGGGTAGTTTTCCCATTTCCACCTTAGTTTGGAATAACTCGTGAACACAGCACCTCTTTCAGAAAGCACAAGACGCTGGCGCTTATAAAAGACGGGAGGGCGATTGGAGGGATTTGCTTCAGAACGTTCGCTTCTCAGGGTTTTGTGGAGATCGTATTTTGTGCTGTGACATCAAACGAGCAGGTCAAAGGCTATGGAACCCATTTGATGAATCATCTCAAGGATTATTTCATATCGAATAACATTCTTCATTTTCTTACTTTCGCGGATGAATTCGCGATCGGTGAGTGTGCAAATTTCATTGTCATTTTTCCTACAAATAATTCATTTTGTTTTCTCCACAGGTTACTTCAAAAAACAGGGTTTCTCGAAGGACATAAAACTCAACAGGAGTGTTTACCAAGGTTATATAAAATACTACGAAAGGGCCACTCTCATGCATTGCCAGCTCAATCCGACCATAGTCTACACCGAATTCACGGCGATAATCCGAAAGCAGAAGGAAGTAGTGAAAAAAATAATCGAACAGAGAAATCAAGAAGTACAAAAGGTGCACCAGGGATTGACCTGTTTCAAGGAAGGAGTTCGGGGAATTCCCATCGAAGCCATACCGGGAATAAGAGAAACAGGTAGATTTTCCATCCCACTTTAAATCGAACTATCAAATATTCCAACGGGGTTTTTATTTGTCAGGTTGGCGCCCTGCAGCCAGGACCACACGCATAAGCAGAGTCACCTCCGAACCCAACGATCCGGACACTCTTTGCAGCGCATTAACGGGAGTGTACAACGCCGTTAAAAATCAAAGCCACGCTTGGCCTTTTTTAAAACCGGTTGACAAAAATGAAGTTCCTGATTATTATCATCATATTAAGTATCCAATGGGTACGTATATTGGCAGTTCGCCCAAACGAGCTCCTCATAAGAGATACCATTTTGTTTCGCAGATTTAAAAACAATGGGAGAGCGTCTCCGGAGCGGATATTATCATTCCAGGAAGTTATTCATTGCCGATATGACGAGAGTTTTCACAAACTGTAGATTATATAATTCTCCCGACACAGAGTATTATAGATGTGCGAATAATCTGGAAAAATACTTTCAAACGAGAATGAAAGAAATCGGACTGTGGGATAAATGAGGGGCGAATGATACCGTTTTTGGTTGTAAAACGACGGTCTGTAGCTCAGATCAGTGAAAAGATGCTTTCACCTGCAGTTAGAAAGGTCAACGTTGGCAGAATGAGAGTAACTGCAAGTGAACCCACAAAACAGATTAAGATGACCTTATCTGTAAATGTGTTTCAGTTTGATCACACTGTAATAATTGAAGCACGGATAAAATTTTTACTCAGTTTATACTTTTTGTAATAACTTTTTTATAATAATTACAAGATTATAAAGCTCGACGAGTGTAAGAAATTCCGAACAAGGCTTTTGTGGATTTTCGGATAAGAGTTTAAACCTGTGTACTATTGTCAATTAATTATAAATACATACCTAAATAAAACCCTCTTTTAGCAATACTTTACCCGAGTAACAATTTGAGAATAATGGATACCTCTCAATATCCATTATTGTTTTCAGAATGTGTAAAATTTGTCAAAGGGTTAAATACACATTTAAATATTGGAGTCACGCTTTTCTCGAAACAAAGGGTTTTTTTTATGTGTAATACGTCTCCTGCCATCTCTTAAGCAATCATAATCCGTTATGAATGTAAACTTATATTTTTTTTACAGCCATAAATTTTTATAAATTGTAAAGGTACTCACTTTTACATCATACAGAACTTAAAATCAACGGACTTGAGCTCAAGTGTAAATTTAATCACTCATAAATTATTTTTTTAGACTGCGATGAAACACAATTTTGGGTTACCTATAAATAAAAATGTGAATTTTCTTAATTTTATTGTTTACTGTGTTCATATATTTCTTGTATTTTATTATTTTGTACTTATTTTCACGATGTGTTTCATGATTTATAAATAAATCTTCTTTGTGCGCATTTTGGGTTTTTTATTTGTCGATATTACTGTCGTTTGAATGCATTACAATTAAATTACATTCATATGATTTGTAATTGTAATTTTTATTTTTCTACTCCGATTTGATGGAAAACTTCAGCTCAAACGTATATAAATTTGAGCTGAAGTTATCATAATCGGACGAATTAGTGAAATCCTTCAAAAATCAAAGCACTCATCACTTAAAGAGATAAACACAGGCAGAAATCCTGGGTTAAATATCATTAAAAAATATTTATTTACACTTTCGTCCATTTGTTCGTTCAACAAGTTGTTCCATGCAAAGTAAAAGCGTTCAAAAAATTTTTCCCCATTTTTTAATAACAATTAAGTATTTATTTTTTTTTTCTTTAAACTAAAATTAAGCAAAATTGTTTAAAAGCAAATAAAAAATGTATTATTATAATAATTAACAAATGTTACTAACAAATATAAGAAAAAAAAACAGTTCTGGACAATTTTTGCATCATTTTACATTTTGAGCTTAGATTGCGTAAAATAATTATTGTCAACAACTTCAATTTTTTTTCGGAGTTTGTTAAGATTCAATTAAAAAAAAAAATAAGAAATAAATCATTTAAAAGAATAAAATTACAAAAAAAAAATACAAAGCGTATCTGAATCATGTCTTCTATTATTACCTGTATACGTTAAATTAACTAGTTGCAAAATGAAAAAACAAACTACTGCAACTTGTGAGTTTATTTGAAAAATTATGGCAGTGTATAATTATTTGGTGGGATGTATAGGAATAAATAAAGCACTCATGCAACTCATTTTGTGAAAAATTAGAGAAAACCGAATAAAAACAGAACGTCTCACACGTAACGGACATTTGTAAAAGTTTACCGGAGTCGCCGCAAGATAGCAGCACCTCCGACTGCTTCCGTTTGAATTTAATAACCGTTTCCCGCCTATTCGCGGGAAACGGAAATAACCTATTTATTTTTAAAATATTATTGGTAACTGAAATAACATGCAATTTGAAAAGCAAATTTTTAAACTGAATTGGACAAAAGGCTGACAGACGGACAAACGCAATCGTAACAAACGAACAAGAAAAGCTAAGCAACCAACAAATGATTCATTCGCTTTCGAACTCATTATTTTTCTTTTTTTATAAAACAATAATATAATGTTTACATACAGTATTTTATTGCCACATATATAATTAAAAAGTACAACAATTTAAAACGTACAGCTAAATTAAAAACAAATAGCAGTGGTTTGGCAAAATTAAGTAAATATTCTGCGTGAGGACTATCAGATTATATAAAAATTTATTTACAAATTAAAGGAATGAAAGGGATGGCCGGGAAAGAAATTAAATCAATGCTTCGATAATTACGTCTCTCTGTGTGAAATTTTTTGAAACCACTGATTCAGAAGCAGAAAATAGGCCATTAATAAGCGAACTAGGAAAAATTAATTGATAAGGCTTTGGATAAACGAACTCTGCGGAAGCACATCAAAAAGGGATGACAAAATACAATTATTGGCTGTCCCGATGGCGAAGCAGCGGCCAAAAGTATACAGAAAAGGATTCAGGAATGAAATCATTTACTGCTACGATCATTGCTTCCTCACAATTCTGGATTTTCGCTGAGGACAATAACCCTATCTTCGATGGCAATGTAAAAAAAAAAGAATTAAGGGCTGCTTACGCAGAAAAAAATGCTCTAAAATAATTTTACCTTATCAAACTAATTAAAATTTTCGAACAAAATAATTAAATTTCTTGACTAAATTGGCAGTAATTAATGCGGCAGTAGTTTGGCGGGACTAATAACAAAAAAATAACCTAATTTTAATGACTTTCAACAGAAATTAACCTAAAAAAATTTTTAATTAACAAACTCGTCGTAGTTCTCGTCTTCCTCGTCTTCGGGGGCTCTGAAACAAATAAAAAAAATTATTTTAGACAATTAGAAATGTCGCAAAATTTTGGGACAAATGGTCTCACCTGGAAATCAGTCCGTTTAAACGGGTTTGCGGTAATTAAAAACGAACAAAGATTAGAGTAATTAGCACAGATTTGTTATCAGCTTTTGTAATTATCAAACAAACCTTCCGGTGGGAATACCCGAACAGGTATTTATGCAGATGATAAGGCGTTAAATACAGTCGAATGTTAGCTTAACTTTTAGGTGTTACACCCGCACTTCAAGAAAACATTCCCTTTCGACAGGAAAAAGGGCTCTCTCCTGCGGTGAAGTGTTAACATCTACACTCCTTTCCATCCAAAAGGGACCTCAATTCTCATACTCACTATATAAATGAGAAATCACCGAATGGATGGTAATAATTTTTTATTTCCGCATAATTTTAAGTAAAAATCAATATTTCTATTATTAATAACTTTGTAAAACATGATAAAAACCACAGTCTGGTCTCATAAAATCATAAGAGGAAATAAAGGTAACAATAAAAAGAAATTGCAATCACATTTCCCCGAATCCGATTTGGTCAGCCTTTTTGTGCCCTTTTGCGCAGTCATATTTCTCGTTTTCGATGTTTTCACGAAAAGTTTACTTTTGTCGAAACTTTTATTCACGACTTTGAACTTAACGTTGGTGAGCACTGTGGGTTTCGGTACGCCCGGAAGAAAGAATTCATTATCGAGAACTCTATTCGGGCGATCGGTACTATGGGTGGTCACCACAGTCGTCATAATTATATCAGAGTCCCTCGTCAGGTTTAATCTCTCCACATTATTCGATTTCCCGAGTTAATTTAATTCTAATCCGGTTAATGAAAGCGTGAAAGAAAGAAAAAGCTTTTTGAAAACGACCCTTAAAATGGGATGTACTGGTGCGGAACTTACTGTGAACACTCGTGAACGTTTCTAGACGACAATACTGTATTGTTGAAATTTACTGAAGTGCCTCCAATGGTTAAGGAGTGAATGCAGCCGTTGAGTCCTCGGGAGTAAAGGCCGGAAGTCATGCGATTGAAGTCAGGCACTCCACCTGAAATTCGAATACAGTGTGAGAAATCCCACCGTAATGCTGACATGTTTCGAGCGTACCTATGAATATGTTTCCAGCCGTGTTGAGTGATGTTAGGTATCCTCCTGACTCTCCGTACTTAATCGCGCCGTCATCATCCACTTCCAATGTTCCTCTTCTTGCGGTTCTCGTGAGGACTATTCTGTGCTTTTTACCGTCTGCCACTCTCCTGTCGCTTCGGATAACCACAGGACCGGAACCGAGCTCGTACCTCATCTCCAGGTAGCCATCGACAACTGCAATACATAATCAGTTGGGATTCGTTCCGAACAGGCAGCAATTCTGAACGTACCTGCAACTGCCAGGTAGTCCTGACCGCGTCCGCTTTGGTGTGCTTCCTGTCCGTGCCAGTACAGGAGTCCGTCTTCATTCGTGGAGAATTCTATGACGATGTTGTTGGCTTCGAGTGATTTCTCAGCGGCCAAATCCTGTCGCAGTTCGACGTATCCGTTTCCTTGGAAAGCGACGCGGGAAGTGACTTCAAGCCCTGAAAAGGATTCAAATCAGCGATGGTGTCGAAGTCAAAGCTCACCGAAATGTGAAATCTCACTGACTTTCTTCGCATGTGGGTCCGGCAAATCCAAACGCGCATTGGCAGTGATATGTGCTCTCCGTGCCCGTGCAGATGCCATTGTTTTTGCAGGGTTTTAGAGTGAAACACAAACCCGTTTGGATTTCGCAATGTTTGCCAGAGTGTCCTTCGGGACAGACGCATGTGTACTCATCTCCCTGTATAACAACACATGCAGTGTTTGAATGCAAGCGGAGGGAGGGTGTCCTAACAACTGGGAAATACCTGAGGGTAGCACATTCCGCCGTTCATACAGGGGTTGCGGTTCGCACAGGGTGATGCCACGTGATGATCGACACCCAAAAGCCCTCCGGCAGAAGTTCTATGGACAGATGATGGACAGTTGCCCACGTTCGCCGAATCGATGGCAGATTTCTTCATGTCCAAGTCCAGCCCGGATACTTCCACCTGAAATTAAATGGAAGTCTCAGTCGGATGTCATTCCAGAGAGACTGAGAGAAGGTAATATCTCACATCAGAGATACACCCGTTGAATCCGCTGTCGACGCCGACGTGAGGGGAAACCCTTATCTTATCCTGGTCGTATCCGCCTATGTACAGGGGTGTTCGCAAGTTAAGCATTGGGTTTCTGGACGTCGTGTCGGAAACCTCTCTTTCCTCGTCTCCCGCTTTGACTAACAATCTTCCCTCTCTGAAGTCTCTATTGGCACTGACTGTTATCCATTCGTCTTCTCTGAAGAAGTTGTCGATTCGAAGATGGGTTGGACCTTCAACGAAACACCTTTAGTTTTAAAAACTCTTTTTGAAAAATTTTCCCTCAAATGATTTATGCGTACCGGAATCGTTGTTGTATCTGAATTCGATGCCTCTGTCTTTCATTGCCAAAGAAACGAAATCGCGTAAACCGTCTTCGTCATTGGCGCAATACATGAAAATACCATCGTTGAAGTCTTTCGGTTTCACCTTCATGGAAACTTGAAGCCTACGGAGGAAGTTTTTCCCGTTAGGGTATTATCACAAGGGAGGGAGAAGTAAACACTTACTTTCTGAGGGCTTTCGGAGTTGGGTACGCAATATAGGCGTCGTTTGCAAAGGACGGTTCTATTATATCAACACTCCTCTCGCAGCGCATTCCTTCTTTCCCCAAAGGACACTTGCACATTAGTCCGTCTCCTTTGTGGGTGCACTTCCCCTCTCCGCACACACCGGGAGAACAGTCCTCCCCCACCTGAAATGAATTGTGTACAGTATCGGACTGTTTTCTCCTGTCGAAAGGCTTCTCTCTTACCTTATCACAGTTCTGTCCGTTGTATCCGGGAGGGCAAAGACAGATATATCCCTCTTTCATGAGCGCCTCCTGACAGATTCCTTTATTCCTGCAGGGATTATCCGCGCACGTCTCACAGGAGGTGATCCCATTGGAATATGTGGCATCTTTGACTAGATCATGTTCCGTACTGCTAACTCTTAATCTACTTATGCACCCTGAAATTGTTTTAGTTTTAGTGGGAGTTCTACAATAGCTACAATCTTCATCAACGTACCAACTAAGCCTTTGGTATGTCCAATTGATTTGTGCACGTTGTTGAAGTTGGGCACACCACCGACGTACAATGGTTCCACCAGATCCAACCCTTGGAATTTACCCGTTGCTGACCCCGTGAAAGGACCCTCTCCGTCCACGAACATTATACCTACGAAACAAAACAACTCAGCATTTTCCTCCTCATTCAGAACACGAACAACCATCTTACCGTCTTTTCTGGATCTCGATATCTTAACAGTGTGCCACTGTCCGAGAGAAACGGGTCTGTTGTTCCTGATCACCGCAGTGCCGGAACCAACATCGAATCTGAATTCCACGAAACCGTTATTCAGACCCAATGACACGAAATCCCCGCTTCCGCCCTTTTGTTGTCCGTTGTATAAGATGAGTCCTGAAACAGCAGCGGAATGTCAAAATGGATACCGCGGCACCCCAAAGTTGGGTACTCACCATCCCCGCTTTCCGGTCTGAAGGAGACTTCTATGTCGAACTGAAGATAGGCGTCTGGCAGCGTGGGGAGGACCATGTAGCTGGAGGGTGCCTGTGCGAAGTAGGGGACGACGCCGGTGACGACGAGGGTGATGGGCACATCGACCTGTGTTTGGGCGTTCTGGGCGGTGCAGACATAAGTCCCGGCGTCCTGTGCCCTCACGTCATTGATGACGAGGGAACGCTGAAAATAAACGAGGGGATGAAGGGGAGGAACACGAGAGGTTTCCAAATAAAATCGTCTTACTTCTTTAATGTATGAATCAGCTGGAAGACCGCCGTTGTGCTTTTTCCACGAATACGATACCGGAGGTTCTAAATCGGTTTTGCAATCCAACTCTACGGTTTTCCCATAGGGGGACGTCTTCATCTCTCCTTCGGGCATTTCATTACCCTCGGGAACTGCAAATAGAATGAACATAATAAAAATCCTTCGGGAGACGATGGGAGTAAGAGACTCACCGCTTTGGACGGACAGAATATAATCCTCGTGTCGAACTCCTGTCGGACCTCTGCAGCGATACACTCCATTGTTTTCTTCGTTGACTTCCGATATTCTGCAAAATAAAAATTATTAGTAACCTCTAATTAAAGCCGTTACGTCATTCCGAATTTTAGGATACCATCGAAGGCGTAAAATGGCGGAAACCCACCCGAAGTGGGCGTCACTGACCCAATTTAACAATTGGCCCCCCTGAGACGCCATCTTTGGTAACTCCTGCATGCAAAATGGCGTACGTACCTCAGGGTTTCCCCGTAGGTCTGAACGTTGGGTTCGAAGCGGCTGTCGACTTTCGTCCAGGTGAGCGATGATGGCGGTAGCTCACCGGAAGCAACGCATCTCAGGTCGAGGGTTTCTCCGGGTCTTACAGTTAATGAGCTGGGCTCAATCCTCAGGTATACATTTGGAGTTTCTGTACAAATGAAAAGCGTTAGGAAAACCGCGGGGGAGTTATCACGATTGTACATTTTTCTACTGTTGAAACGAAGACAGATCGGGTTATCTCTACTTCAGGAAACATCTATAATTAGCGAAGCTTAGATTGTCAACTGTTACTGAAACACGAAGAAAGAAGAGGAAGGTTTCTCATCTTACGGATGATCACAAATCTCGTTCTGATACCTCGACTCAGACGGACTAAAATTAACTCCTCATGTGAAAATAATCGGTATAATACCAACGATTGCATCTTCGGCGGGAAGTTAGGGGGAATCCTTTCCGTGAGTTTTAAAAGCGGTTTAATGAGTCGAGGCACCACAGTCACCAACACCTCGTCATCCATCACTCTGCTAGAAAAGAAAACAAAAAAGACAACGACAGAAGGTTGCAAGCATAGAGGCAAAAAAAAAAAAGCATTATACTGTTACCTACTGCGTTAGGAAGCGTGCGAAATAAAGTTAGTCGAAAACAAAATTAAAAAAATGAAAAACAAACCGCGTCCGCGACGACAGTATCTCTCATCTGACTGATCCCTACAGTTCACTACTCCGTCACAGACATATTGGACCGGAATACATTCTCTGCTTTCAACGCACTCAAACTCTCTTGAGTGTTGGCATCTCTCACCAGATCCTTTAAAAACCGCGCATGCACACAGTGTCATTCGATTAGTTCAATAACTTATCATTAATAATCTTAAGGAAAAAAATGGGGACGAGAAAGAGAGAGAGAAAAAAACAAAAAACAAAACGAACTCCTCTGAAAAATCTGAAGTTCGGGTCAAAAAAAAGCCAAAAAAGCAAACGAGGGATTATAAAGGAATTAAAAAAAAAACAATGAATGCTTTTAGCATCAAAAAAAGAGGATTAGTCACCACTGCCCCAAAAATTAATACAGTGGCATGCAAAAAAAGGTGCAAAAATCAAAAAAAAAAGCACGACGAAATATTTTCAAAAGTCATGCCCTTCCGTAGAACAAAATAAAAAATATTCAAAAAAGTTTCTTTCCAAAATCAAAACAGTTTTTTTTTGTTTTATTACAAAATCAATCGGCCGTAAAACGGGTTGCTTTGCACACGTGCCAAAATTAAAAGTGCGGTGCAAAATAATCCTATTCTACGGCAGTGAAAATACAGAAAAATTCATACAGTAAAAATTCATATAAAAGTTTTTATGAGGCATTTATTCCATCGTGTGCAGATCTGTACTCGTATTTATACGGTTTCGTTAATTTACGTTTTATACAGTTCGGAGGCTTTCGAGTATGGTTTTATAGATCGAAGATTCATCTTTGATAGTGTATATAGTTTATATAAAAATTACTGTATTGATACAAACCTTTTGAAGAAGGAAATTTATTATATAATTTCAGAATACACAATACTGTTCTTTACAGTAACGGAAAATACAGTTTGTATTTAGAGTATATTCTGTATTTCTCAAAACTTCAGATTGTTTAAGTTAATCATTTTCATAATTAACGAAACCTGAGATTCTTGAAAAACCTGAGATTAAGCGTTTAAAAAAAATAAATAAGCGTTACCTGAACAATTATTCCATTTTATATATTTTTTTTTTTCAACTGGGAAGTTTTTCTTATTTTTTTGGTTCAGGTACCAAAAAAGCGCGCGTCTGTCTTAAAATAATATATAAATGCCTCATTTAGTACATAATATCAAAAAATTAATACAAAAAAAAAAATACAAAAACGGCTGATTTCACTGAAAACGGCGAAGTAGTATGGAACTCATCAGTAAATCTACTCACTGTCGACTCGAAGGAGAACGCGATCGCTGACGGGGCCGTTCGGGGTCTGAATCTCGCAGACGTAGCTTCCCTCGTCGGAGGGGCTGATGTTGACGATCTGCAGGACCTCCTCCTGAGGGAAGGCGTTCGGAGGGAGCGGCTGTCCCCCTTCTCTGGTCCAGTGGACGGGGGGCTGATGCCCGGACGGATCGGGGCTCACGTAGCAGCGGAGGGACACTGAGGAACCCACTCTGGCAGACACGTCGCTTTCTGCTGCCATTATTGTCGAAGCGCTTTCGGGGTCTGTTTGGCAATAATAACAGCAGTGATGAGAGAAGTGAAAAGGAAAGGAGTCCGATTAGGATAATTTAAAGATAGAAAACAGAAGTAAAATGCGAATTGGAAACGTGGAGTTAAGAATACATGAAAAAGATTTTCTCCGTCGGTTTTGTGAAGAAAAACAAACTCGTGCGAAAGCTCTTGGCTTTATTTCTAAGCATGAATTATGCTTTTTTTAATGACATGCTGAAAATTTGCACAAATTTGATTCGAAGCTAAAACGGGTGAAAGTCCCTTTTCGGTTTATTTTACTTCTAAGCATTTTGTTCTACTTAATCTGCTTCCTTTTTTCCCCATTTCATTTTCATAGAATAAAAAACTGAAATTTTCCTCTCAACTGACATTCCTCTCAGTTAATTATCGTCTGAAAGTCATTTCTAAATTTGAAATTTACGCCTTAAATATCTGTTTATACTTTTCTGTATTTGTTTGCATGAGGAAGTCTAAACATATTTCTGCAGGCGTAATTTTTTAATTATTTTTGAAAATTACACGAAAAATAGTTTTAATTAACAAAAATTGGTAATTATGAACAGAGCGGGCCAACGATGATACCCCTCACAAGTGTCCCCTCATTATACATCATTGCGTGACGCTAATGGAAGCACAATTTTGTTAAAATATGGTGCCACACTATTATAAATATATAAATAGAGAATTTTGGAATTAAAGCAAAAGTCACTGAAGTGACCCGCGAATAATCTCAGCCAAACGAGAACAAAAACAATACTACAACAAAAATCGTGCTCAATCGTGCAAAAATCTTACCCGGAACTTCCTCGTCTTCTTCTAAAATAAATAAAATAATTTATAATTATTCGATTCATTCGCCATTTTGAGTATTTATTTTTTAAGGGGGAAACACCTGTAAATCGTTCCTACCTAATACAATGACCTCTGATATGGCTTCGGCTTCGCCTGCGTAGTTGGTAGCCCTGCACAGGTATTTTCCAGCGTCGTTGACGGATATCGATCTGAAGTACAGGACGCCATTGTTCACGTAGGCGCTGTCGGGCAGTCTGCGATTCACGGCCGACCACTCAATATTGATCGGCTGATCTCCGGTGGCCGAACAGGTTGTGTAAGCATTGTTTCCAAGCTTCACAATCTGCCGAATGGGTTCCAGTGTTATGCGGGGAGGAGCTGATGAGAAAGTAAATTTTATTAGATTGAGTGAAATAAAGTTGCTTTCACATATCGAATTCAACTCACCGACTACAACTAATTTAGCTTTGGCAGTGAAGAGCAATTGTCCTAAATTGTTCAGTCCGATGCACTGATATTCTCCGGCATAATCAGGCTGAACATGATCAATATAAAGCGTTCCATTCTCGACTCGCGAACCGGCTGGCAGTGGGGCATTTCCAGCTCGAATCCAATCCAACGTCTCTCCTGGTCCCAGTCCTAAACACAAACAATCATTACCTCTGTCCCATTCTAAAACCATCCCATTCCTTCAGGGTACTCACTCTGAACAAGACATCTTATTTCGGCTCTTCCACCAACAGTCACCGAATAGACATCATCTGCTTGAGGTGGTGCATAAGGCGGTCTTGCATGAGGTGGGTACTCCGGCTGATAGTGATCTCTTCTTTCATCAGGTCTTTCCGGTTCTCTGCGGTCGTCGGGGTGTTGAGGGTTGTATGGGTAATGAGGTAATTGACCTCCCTGACCTCCTTGGTGGTCGGGATGTTGTGGATTGTAAGGGTACTGAGATCCTTGTCCTCCTTGGTCGGGATGTTGGGGATTGTACGGATACTGAGACCCTTGTCCTCCTTGGTGGTCGGGATGTTGGGGATTGTAAGGGTACTGAGATCCTTGTCCTTGTCCTCCTTGGTGGTCGGGGTGTTGTGGATTATAGGGGTAATGAGGTAATTGACCTCCCTGACCTTGGTGATCGGGGTGTTGAGGATTGTACGGATAGTGAGGCTGTTGACCTCCCTGGTGATCGGGGTGTTGTGGATTGTACGGGTACTGAGATCCTTGTCCTCCCTGATGGTCAGGATGTTGCGGATTGTACGGGTACTGAGACCCCTGACCTCCTTGACCTCCCTGGTGGTCGGGATACTGCGGATTGTACGGGTAGTGAGGCTGCTGACCTCCCTGGTGATCGGGGTATCGGCTCCGCTGATAAAAACACCTCCATCAGTACACCTCCTTGCGTTTTAGTCAAAATATAAGGAAACTTACTCCGTGAGGGTCCTCTCCACCTCCGGGAATATCGCCCCTTGTGGGCCCGATGTTATTATCCACTTCAACCCGAATCATAACTCTTTCTTCGGAAGTTCCGGCGGCATTTATGGCAATGCAGGAATACGTTCCCTCATCGGCTTTGGTGACCCTGGTGATTTCATGCACGGCCGACATTGGCTGTCCATCGGTTATTCCTCTGCTGTACCTGAAAAACGACCACTCCAATCTCTGTTCTTCCGGACCGAGAAAACCCTCATCGACTTACGGGTGATCGCTGTAACTTGTCCTCGACCAGGAGACACTCGGAGGGGGTGAGCCGGTGGCTCTGCATTCGAGTCTGATAGGCTGTCCTTCGACGACGGTGATGTCAGTGGAGGGAGTAACGGTGATTACCGGTCTGGACTGAACATCAATGGTGGCGATCGCGTCGACACTTCCAGCGGTGTTTTCAGCTCGGCAAATGTACTGACCGGCGTCTTCGATTTTCACGTCAGAGAACCTGACAGAGCAAACAAAGAGTTGCAGAAACGGAAAGACAATTTGGATATCCTTTGTACGTACCTCAAAATACCGTTCGGCAGTTCTTCTATGTTCGATCCAAACGATCTTCCATCAGATTTAGACCACCTTATTTGAGGCGCAGGATCACCTCTGCTTATTCTGCACTGAAGAATTAAACTTCCGCCTTCGTGTACTGTTTGACTCGCAGCCGGGTACAGTTCTATGGCTGGGGGTTCTCTTCTTTCGACTTCAACAAAGGCCGAAGCCTGAGCAGAACCCGCGGGGGAATCAGCGATGCACAGGTACGCGCCTCTATCCTTCATCATGACGTTTTCTATCCTCAACACGTTCCCGTATTCGCGGGCGTTGTCTCCCAAGTCTTGTCCCACCCTTGTCCAGCGGACTTTGGGTGGTGGATCTCCCCTCGCGTCACATCGCAGTTCGGCCATCTCTCCCTGAGCAACGGTCATACGTTCAGGCTCTATTTGAACGGTGGGTGGAGCCCTTTAAATAGAAATCCCTTTAGTCGAAGCACAGAGGTGCAATTTAAATATGTCAGCGATCTTACCCTGTGGGTGAGACAGAAACACGAGCGACAGCCTCTCCTGCAGGTCTCCCGTGAGGATCAAAAGCGGAGCAGATATACATGCCAGAGTCGGAAGGAGATACATCATAGATGGAGAGCACACCGTCCCGTTCTACCGCCTGCGGAGGGAGATTCCTACCCTCGCGTGACCACCTGAGACTGTATCCCGATGGCGCCTGGCAGTAGAAGGTGACTGTCTCGCGACCAGGGCCGCTGTATTCATGAGGACTAATGCTTACTCTTGCTGAGGGCGGTTCGGGATAACCGTGATCTAAAATGGGTATCAAACCAATGACCGGAATGCAAAGAAAGCTTGTTTGTGGTGAATCCGCAGCTCACCTCTTTCCCTGACGATGAGCATGGCTTCCTGTGTGTCTTGACCGGCGAAGTTAGTAGCCGTGCAGATGTAGTTGCCTCCATCTGACACCCTCGCTCTCGGAATGTAGAAAACACCGTCGTAGAATGTGATATCCGGACTGAGAGCGACTCTATGAACGGAATCCCATCTGAGGGTGGGTGCCGGATTTCCGGTGGCAGTGCATCTGATTTCGACAGGCTCGCCTTCTCTAACCTCCAGGACTCTCGGCTGGATGGTGACTTGAGGTCTCGAATGGGGAGAACCTTTAAAACACAATCTGTTGAACTCTCTTCACTCAATGCAACTCTACAGTCACATTCACACAATCTATAAGATAGTCCCTACCCGGTGCAAACACGATACTTGATGGAATGTCTGGGGCAGCATGAATCAAAATCATTCAGGTCAGTTAATTAATTCAGGTTTAGGCACAACGGGGGGGATTCCTCACCTCCGACATTGAGAGTGGCCCTATCGGTGACTACAGAGAATCCATCAGAGACGATACAGATGTATGTCCCGGAATCGGACACCTGCACGGATTGTATGACCAACATTCCTTCTCTGTCCTCGATGTACCTGCCTTCTGGGAGTTCTCCTTCTTCCTTCGACCATCTTATAGACACGGGGCGCTGAAAATAAATTAAAACGTGAGCATTGCGTGTGAATTATTGTTTATCACTCATGTAAGAGAACTTACTCCGGGATCAGCAGCGCGACCGTTACATTTGAAGCGAGCGGTGCTGCCAACCTGAACGATCTGAATGACCGGTTCGGATATGGAGACTTCCAGTCCGGACTGCGGCGCTGGCGGTCGGGGAGGTTCGGGATATGGCTCCTGATGGTCTGAAAAGTTAAGGGAATTCAGCGGGGATCGCAAACGAGTCGGAACGCACATGAAATTCGATAGAAGAAGCAATGAAATAATTTCCATCCCGATAGAACACCAATTAGCAAAGAGACATCAACCCATCTGCCAACGACAGATCACTTGGGAGAGACGAGAGAACATTTTAGGAAATTGGCGACACTGACGAAGAGAACCATCGAGTAGAGCGGCGCGGAAACGCACTTGGTGGTGTTTAGGCGTTCCCCGAGGTTTTTGCTTGTTAAGTTGGTTCCCCCAGCGAAAGTGTTGACATTATCATCCCAGTCTTAAGTGTTAGGAAGCCTCTTTGTTGCGAAAGGCTCCGGACGCTTGTTAGGAGAAAATTAATACATTTTCTGCATCAAGATGAACACAACAAGAGCAGTAAGAATACAAAACGCACTGCACGTGAGATTAGAGCAGGACCCAAATTTAGATTCGGGGCGAGAGGGCGCCCAAGAGGGACATTTCGAACCTGTGCCTTCGATCATCGCCGTTACTTTCCCTACTTCGACACCATCTCTATTATAAACGATGCAGTCGACGATTTTTATCTCCGGATACAACCGAACTGTCATTTTCCGCTGCCCGCCATAGGCATTTATTTCAAAATGCTCTTCCTCGAAGATGTGTTTCGGTAAGTAAGTTTGGTGATGGGACGTTTCCGGAAGACTGAATTTTATTGTCATTTCCTCACTGCTCTCGTATTCGCAGAGAAAACTCTGCTCAAAGCCTACCGGTTTATTTTCAACCCTCGTAGGCGTGATCATTATTTTTAACATACCGGGGATTTCTGGCAAAAAAACAATTCCATTAAAACGGTCGGTGCAAATTTTCCAAAAAATAAACGCAGTGCGGACAGTAATCGCTGCAATCAAAGATGCGTGCCCCCCGCAATCCCCAACCCCCCCCCTCGGACTCCCTACCTGGCATTTCGCAGTATCTTCCGGTGTAGCCTTGTTTGCAACTGCACAATACCCTTCCGTCTCCCTCTAATACACAGCTGTCTTCGTGGTTATTGCAGGGACACTGTTTGCACACGCCAAATGCGCTGGGCGAGGAACGATCATACGTGTCCACATAATACCCAGGTTGGCACACCTGAAATCGATCACATATTTACACGTGCCGTGTTGGGACTTCTGGTACGTTAGAACGGGGCCTCACCTCGCAGGACATTCCTCCGTAACCCGGTGGACATCTGCACACTTCAACATCGGTGGCTCTTCTGTCGTCTCCGCTGAAATGTGAGACGGCGGTGTCCATTGCGATGTCACTGAGGTAGGTGGAGTGCAGCTGAGTGTAGGGGGTGGCCAGAACCAAAATGGCTTCTATGTTCGAGAGGACGGACATGAAATCAGAGCGAGAAGCGGGGCGGTTGCCTGAATGATCCGCCCTCTGCCAGTCTTTCTCGCGCAGAGGAATGTTGATGATCTGAAAAGGCAGCGTTTTAGTCGGTCCTTCGGGATCGGTTGTGCTGAACCACCTACCTGTGTCGAGTTGGAGGGGACTTCTTCCGGATTATTCCAGAAAAGGGTGATGCCGTTACCGATGAGAATAACATCCTTGTCGCTGCTGGATCCGGACGCGTAGGTGGTTTCAAACCTCTGAGTGAGAGTCAGCTGACCACCGTATGAAGCGACCTGAGGGAAATATTTCAACGTCAGTTGCAATGAAACTGAGTGTTGTGTGAATGTACCGAACCTTATTTCCGGTGAAAACGGGTGGAAGAGTCCAGAACAAGTGTTGAGTTCTTCCAGGCGGGAAAGAATAGCCGATTTCATTCTCAGCACTGTTGATGAGGAATCCCGACCTGATTGCGTTTCGGCGATTGCTGAAACATACACGTGTGTCAGTCATTTCCCGATTTTGGAGGACCGATTCTATTATACCTGTCGGACAGGACGATTTGATTGTCTACTCCGTCCAAGATCTGAGTCGGAATTTGAGTGATGTACAGACTGGAGGACTGACACTCATCGGTGACTCCGGAACAGAAGCATTTGTGACATCCTTCCACGTTCTGTTCGGACAGTCCGAACGAACCGGGTCTGCACTGGTCGCAGTTCTGCCCTTCCACGTTTGTCTGCGGGGGGAATCAAAATCATTTATATTTGTTTCACCGCTGTTCTCTTTCGATCTGTCGGTGACTTACCTTACAAACGCACTGACCTCCGGGACAGTCCGATCTGAAACTGCCCCGAGGATCACAGTTGCAGGAATGGCTCTCCCCTGATCTGTAACAACCCTCGCTCGAGAGTGGATCTCCCGAGTGTCCCGGCTGGCATTCATCGCAGTTTTCTCCCATTGTTCCATGACGACAGTTCTGAAACAGTTCGGTCGTTAATCATGAATCACAAGATTCATTCTGATCAAAGTGCTTACAAAACAGGTTCCCGTTTCCGGATCGCATTCGTTACTGTGTCCATTGCATGAACAAGGCTCGCAGGTTCCCAGGTACAATCCTTCTTCCGTCCTCGTGTAACCGATATCGCAGTCTTCGCATGATAAGCCTCTGTACCCAACAGGACACTGACAGTGCTCTACTTCAACAGCTCTTTCCTGACCTGTGGAAACATAACCAAGTTTAACATCGATAGCAGTTACAAATGAGTTACGGGCACTAACCTGTATTTCGTTCCTCCGCGATGTCCAGGCTCACACTTATCAAAGAAGCCTGCTTGGTGATGGTAGTGTAGGTGGCTTTGATGAGAATGCTTTTCAAGTCAGCAAGGGCCATTATCAAGTGCTCTCTATTGGCAGGCTGACCGTCATGCCTTTGCCAGTACTGCTCCAAAAGACGGACTGTGACGGTTTGAGGGGTGTTCACCTCCATTCGATCGTTGGTGTTGAAATAAAGAAGTCTGATGTCGTTGTCCTGAAAATGGGGACAACAGTTTTACCGTCTGTTTTTACTGAAATCCACGTTAATGAGGACACTCACGCTGATGAGTTCCACGTCCGGTGCATTGTTCTTCGAGATCGCTCCTCCTTCGATGGTTGAGAATCGAACCGTGTAAGTTAGAGAACCTCCGTATGAAGTGACTTTATTTCCCAGGAATGAGGGAGGTAACACCCAGTAGTACACCTGAGAGGTACCAACTCAGAATTAGTATATAATAACAAACTCGGGTATGTCTCTTAAGTGGGAAACTCACTTCGGGAGACCGACGATTGAAGTCCTGGTACACCAATTCCCTCTCCGTCGCGTCAAAATGTACGCCAGAGTCGACAATAGCTCCGGTGGAGTACTCCTGCAGCTTGAAGCCCTGAGTGTCGCGGGCGAAAGAGGCCGACACTTGCTGACGGTACCATCTGGAACTGTCGCACTGTTCGGTGACGCCCGAGCAGAAGCAGCTGATGCAGCCGTGGACATTCTCCGAGCTGAGATGGAACGTGTTAGCCTTGCATTGATTACAGGTCGGACCAGTGGCGAAATCCTGAAAACATCAATCCACTCATCGCTGGAACTTTGATGACCACACCGGGACAGACAGACTTACCAGTAAATGCAACACAAATAGAAGCGTGTAAAAGGAAATCAATGCTTAAGACATTTGAAGAGGGGGTGTTTTTCGAGAGTTAAAAATGAGAGAAACGAACCTTGCACTCGCATTGTCCGGTGTGGGGGTTGGGCAGGGGAGAAATGCTGCCGTTGGGGTCGCAGATTTCGCTCTTGCAAGAATCTCCTGGAATGTTGGGGTTACCGGCGTAGCCACTGTCGCATCTCTCGCACCTTCTACCGATGTATCCCGGAGGACAATCGCAAGTGACTTGTCCGTCGCTTTCGAGATGACACGTGCGACCGAATCTGTTTACAATGGAAACTCGTGAATGCCGCAGCAAAAGCGTCAATCGATGACGTCGGTCATACTCACTGGTTGGAAGGATTGGTGAGCGGGCAGGGACACACTTGGCATGGAATGTTTCTGGACGGATCGCCGTATGTTCCGGGCGGGCATTTGATTATCTCCCTCGTGCACTCTCCTCGCCATCTGTCAGTTCCCGGTCTTCGTTCATATCCCGGAGCGCAGTCCTGTCAATAACAGTACATGAATTAGTACGTGAAAGTGACAATCGGGCATTTTGTTGACTTACCTCGCAGGAGAGACCGATGTACCCTACGGGACACTGACACTGCTCGACGAAAGTTGATTTTCCAAGACCAGAGTTTCTCGGTCCTGCAGATTCCAGTCTAACATTGGAAACTGTCGTATCCAAAACGTCGCCGTCCAGGTATTGAGCACTAAAAATCGAAATAATTAGGGGAGAATTTTTGAAAGTGTTCTTTGTAAAACTCTACTAACCGAATCAAAATACTGTCGATGTCAACTAATATCGCCATGATATCCTCTCTAATAGCCAGTAATTCTCCCCTGGGAGTCTCCTTCTTCCACTGTCCGGGCCAGAAGCGAATGGACACGTCCTGTCCACCACCCTGTCCTGGGTAATGCGGACTCTCAGGGTGGTACACTATGATTGATCCATCGCGGCCCTGAAATCGACATTACTCTCTCAATTCAAACCATCCTCCATTTAACTGAAGTGTATGTGTAACCTCACTCACCACTATGACAACGTCTGGTGCAATGATGGGTCTCCCATTACCGTCGTATTTGAGAGTATACTTGAAGTTACCACCGTAGGACTTGATATGATTTCCGCGGAATGCATCGGGCATCACAAAATACGGGATGAGATGTTCTCCGAATTCGGATTCGTCTGGAGTCGCTCTCGAGTACAGCTGAAATATTTTCAGAATGAGTCACCTCTGTTGTGTCAGTTGACTCGATGTGAACTCACCTGGAATCCGTTTGTGACAGGTCTGAAACTGGACGCCATCGATCTGAATGTAATGTGAGGGCGGATTTCAATGGTCCCGTCGGGGTTTGCTTTCACTCCGATGAGTTTATACTGAGTGAGAGGAGCCGGGATTTCGTGGATGAAGAGATCGGCGCTTTTGCAGGAGAGAGCTTTCCCGAAGCCGAAGCAGTTGAGGCACTCTTCTCTGCGTTGAGCTTCGGAGTTGAACGTGCCGAGAGGGCAGACCCTCGAAGGGGGTTGTTCTGTGCACATCAGGTTAGTGTCGGGCACTGCCAAGTCGACTCCTCTGGTGTTGAGAGCTTCGCAACTGTATGCGCCTTGATCTTCTTCCTGCAGCGTCAGAAACGTTAGAGGTGTTCTCAAAGAGAGAGAAAGAGAGAGAGAGAGGAACAGAGAAAAAGAGAGAAGCAGAGGGGGAGAGAGAGAGAGAGAAGCAGAGAGAGAGAGAGAGAGAGAGAGAGGAGAGAGAGAGAGAGAGAGAGAGGAACAGAGGGAAAGAGGAACAGAGGGAAAGAGAGGAACAGAGGGAAAGAGAGGAACAGAGGGAAAGAGAGGAACAGAGGGAAAGAGAGGAACAGAGAGAAAGAGAGAAGCAGAGAGAGAGAGAGAGAAAGAGAAAGAGGAACATAGAGAGAGAAACAGAGAGAGAGAGGTTACTTACCCTGATGTCAGTGCAGGTGAGAATACCAAAGCCGTCTTTGGAAGTCTGCGTGCATTTGCTGGGAACATGCCCCCAATTTCTCCTCCAGGAGATTTCCGGGATAGGTCCACCGATGGCAGTACAGTTTATCATGAATGTCATTCCGGCGCCACAGTCTATTTTCACCTCTGCCGGTGGTGGAATGATCACCTTGGGTTTTGCTGAAATTCAGAATTACCAGTTTGTCAGATTCAGATTTGGGGAAAGTCTCGAATTCTGAACTTCGCACTCACTGCATTGGCTTTCATCGCTTCCATCCTGACAGTCGAACTCTCCATCGCATTCATAAGATCTCGGAATGCATTGGGTTCCGGAACGACAGGCGAATTCCTTAGGCTGACACACTCCTCCGGGAGACACAACATGACAGTTTTCTTCATCGGAGCCATCGCCGCAGTCGTCATCGAAATCGCATCTCCAAGCTTTCGACACGCACTTCTTGTTGTTGCACCTGAACTCGTTGGGTTCGCACCCTTTGAGACCTGCGAGGAATAACTCGAGTGTGAGCACCGAACATTACACCTTTTCCAAGCACTCTCCACTTACTGCATCGGAGTTCGTCAGAGCCGTCTGTGCAGTCGTGTTTTCCGTCGCACACTTGCGTTTTGCTGATACACTCCCCATTCGAGCAGGTTGCCTCGTGACTTCTGCACGCTGGTTGTCGGGTGGCGGGTTCATTGACTGAAAACAGGCAGAATTTGGTCACCGAGAAAATGACTCTCGAATCAAGCGAATGTCGCTCGCTCTTACCGCGTTCCACGAAAGTGAACAAAAGACATGTAAAAACATAGAAAATATTAAATAAAGGTCAAAGATACTCCACGTGGGTCACTTACTACGCTCATCACTTGCCTGGGTTGTAGAATTCGATTTTCGAAATCCGTCCGGACCCAATTTTAGCAAGTAATGAATCCGCTAATGAACAGTTACCGGCTGCTTGCGCAACAAAACAAGTTCAACAAGAAGACTATGATTTATGTATCTGCGATCGCACTTACAAGCTTCCACTGTCAAAACGACATTGACTCTCTGTCCAGGGGTGGACGAGGGGAAGTCCGGCGCCTCGCACACGTATGTCCCGGCCTGGGATCTCTGGATGTTGGGGATCTCCAGACGTCCATTGTGGTCGACCGATCCGGGGGGCAGGGGGATTCCATCTCGGAGCCATTTGACTCTCGCTCGGAGGGGGCCTTCGTCTCGGCATTGGAACACAACTTCCCGACCTGTTGACCCATAAATCCACGGTCATGACATGGCGACAATCACTTCTCCGAAACTGTGCGAGGTAAATTATGGTAAACAAATTTGTCCAAACTTACCTCTGGTGACTGTGTAAGCATGAACATAAAACAGTCTTTGTATTATATTGGGACTTTACTTTTTTATTTAAATATATAATATGGAGTAATCGGAATGAAAAATAAAGCAATTTTCCAAGAATGCAAAAATAAGTTCAGGGTAAAAATTATGTAATTATTTATTTTTTTATCTGTATCTATTTATCCAGATACAATTGTGTCACTTTTTAGTTGTGCTTTTTTAGCGCTTTACTTCCAAGCCTCAATGCAGTTTACTGTATGTATGTATTTATTACTTGTTTTTGTTGTTTATGTAACTCTGTAGGTTCAAAAGACTGTATGATTAACCCTTTAATGCCAACGGGCGAAACAGAGGCAAAATTACATTATATTATATTATTATTATTAGTTTGAGTAGTTTAAAGTAAAGTCGGTAAAGTGAGCACAATTCATTAATTATTGTGTAGTTTTTTTTATTGTTGTATGTGTTACATTTACATTTTGTAACTTTATATTATCTGTGGTTGTGTAACTTTCAAGTAATTAAATGTATACTTATTTTTATATACCGATGTGTTATACACTTTTTCTTCTGTTTGTCTTTCGCGTTTAGCGGACCAATGATTAATTAAAAAAATTAGCTTTTTCGGCGATTTATTAATCACTCACCTTCTTTAATAATCTGACTGCTTGGGTAAGTGACTAGCTTCAGTTCTTCTCTTCCGGTGTGACCTGTAAACACAAACACGTGCTAAAATCCAATAAAAAACCGATTCCGTTTCGAACTAAACAAAAATTAGTTACAACGGATTAGAAATTAGCGGGTTTGATCGCTTCGACCGGAGAGGGGCCTCTGTTTATTTTAATAAGGAATGAATTAATCACTGAGAGAATTATTAATAATTCGGGCCGATCGCTTAGCAATCATTTTTCCATTTAAACAATCATTAATAACCATTAAAAGTAATTAGAACATTAACTGACGATTTTTTTCAATCTGTGATGAGAACGCAGACATTTTTAAATGTTACCATTATCCAATCGGAGACTCCAAAAACACCTGAAAATGTTCGCGAGAAAGGGTTAAGGAAGATCGAACGACCCATTTTGTGTGCCCCTGAAACCTTCGAAGGGTCGTCCGATGCTGAATATGATGACGAAGTATCTTTCTCGAATTGTTAGGTCTCTCCAAAACGAGACAGACTGTGAATATGGTCAATGGTACAAGCCAACTCCATTAATTGTTATTAATATTACTTTCCATACATCTGTTCGATTAGTTATTATCAACATTAGTCCATGAGCTGGTTACGGATATCTGTTGACGCTTTTATGTACAACTTACGGGGAGGACAATCTAATTCGTCCGAAATGTCGTACGGACAATCATTATGACCGTTACACCTGAGAATTTGAGGTATGCACGGTCCGTTTTCGCATCGGAACTCGTCAGGTGTGCAAGGTCCGCTACCTAACAATTTCAGTTTTATAAATCAGTAACTAACCTACAGAAAACATCTACTCTATTTCGCAAAATCTCCTCAACCACTCATCAAACTCTGTACAGGTTTTAAGTAAGAGAATGATTAAACGCATACCGCAGCCGGATTCGTCGGAGCCGTCCCTGCACTGATACTGCCCGTCACAGTGGGACCCCTGGGGCACACATTGGTCCCCAGACTGACAGGCGAACTGCCCGAAGGCGCAGGACACGGGCTGTCGGGGGGTTGTCGTGCCACTCGCGTAGCAGTTCTCTTCGTCTGATCCGTCCGAACAGTCCCTTCTGCCGTCACAGGCGCTGTAGTCAGGCACACAGTCTCCGTTCTTGCATGTGAACTCGTATGATTCGCAACCTAAAAGCGGACAAAACCCTTTGTAGAATTCTGTCGCGGTGTTATTTCATTATCTAGTGTGGAGAACAGAGATAAAAAGATTATCAAAGTTGGGCTGTTCTTTTTTTTTAATTTTTCAACGATGGTACAGTCTGATGCGCATGCATTTCTAATGTCGCCTCTTGAAGGAATGTGAAGGGATTCATGCGAATTTTGAAAGGATAAATTCGGGATTCTAACCGCTAACAGACTACTTTTAAAGTGAAAGAAGAACAAATCTAACCGACGCAGTTCTGTTCGTCTGAAAAATCCCTACAGTCGTAAAAGTTGTCACACCTGTGTTTAAAGTCGATGCAGCTGCCCGAATCGCAAGACCATTCTGTCGGTAAGCAATCACCTAAACAAATCAGTCTTCGCAATGTTTATTCATCAAATTATGCTTAGCCTAACTACCAGAGTGCACTGTTTCACTCCTCGAGTGCGGTGGGAGATAAGCAAAAGGGGTGTTGGAGAACTTCGGTGCATTTCAGCGGGCGACTTACGGCATTTCCTTTCGTCCGATCCGTCCCTGCAATCGTAAGCTCCATTGCACTTTCTGCTCGCCTCGATACACTGGCCGTCGTCACACTGGAACTCGTCGTGGCTGCAGGGGCGAAGGTCAGAGGGGAAGCAGTTGGCCTCGTCTGACCCGTCGCTGCAGTCGGGGACGCGGTTGCATCGGGCAGAGGAGGGCACACAGGAGCCGTCTCCACAGGTGAACTCACTCTCGGAGCAAATCTTCGGTTGGGAACCTTAAACACGAACGCTCATATCAGGACAAAGTATTTTGACAAAAACACTTTAATAATCATAAAAACAATCTCAAATAGTGTGAAAATACAATAAAAACGCGGTTTTACTTAATCCCACAGAAAAATTGGCAACACTGCGATTTCTGAAAAACAATAAAAAAAAACCGCAAACCGAAATATTACTACAAAAAGAAACTAAAATTAAATGTTAGTGTAATCCCAGAAAAAACCAAAAATGAAACCATTTGGTATCCAATTTTATGATGAATCCGGTAAAATACAGCGAATGACCGGAAGTAAGTGTAGAGGAACTACTTCCGGTTTGGTTAGTGCCATTTATTTACAACTAAAATGTGGGAGGGTTAATTCGGGGGGTGATTAGTGTCTTGCATGCGGTCGTGCGAATGAAAGGAAATACATCTGCAGCAGCAAGCGTGTAACTTACAGTGGGCTTCATCTGATCCGTCAGTGCAATCGGGATAATTGTCACAAATGTAAATGTTTGGTATGCAAAAACCGTTATTACACTGGAATTGGCCAGCTTTGCAGCCTGAAATCAAAGCGTTTCCCTTAATCATGTGTGCGTGCGGGCGCGCGGGCGTTAGTGCCAGTGGTCCCCAAGCCGAAACCCAGCCCTTGTGTGTGGCACCCCTGTCTTTGCACCGAGAATGGAAGAATGAGTTATGGGTGGCGGGCCGGGGGAAATACGAATTGATATGCGAGCAGGCGTTCATCGATCACCAATGGAATGAATGACCATATGGAGAAACGTCTGGACATACTAAACGTCGTTGTGCAATTAAGCTCGTCGCTCCCGTCCGGACAGTCTTCTCGACGATCGCATCTCCTTTTCGAGCTGATGCAAAGCCCGCTGATTTTGCAACGCCATTGCTTCGCTTTGCAAGTCTCTACTGCGGTTACAAACAAGAAAGAACATGTACCCACGGGTTTGCATTAGTGAACGGCCATTTTCATAATAATGGCGTTGGAGTCCGTGAAGCTTGCCGTTTAATGATTGCGAGCAACCACATTAGAAGGTGAGGGGGCCCGGGAAATTAGTCTGTTAGGGAAGAGGAGGGAGTCACCGGAAACGGAACCTACCGCAGTGTATTTCGTCACTCCCGTCCCGGCAGTCATGGCGACCGTCGCACCTCTTGGAGGAAGCCACGCAAGACCCGTCGTCGCATTTGAAGTCGCCCTCGGCGCAGAGACCTTAAAGTAATGCAGACAGACAATTACAATCTCGAGATGAAGACATTACAATAGCAGAAGGAAAGAGGAGAGTCGGAGAGGAGTTGTGATTCATCGAAACGTTGACTGACTCCTAATCGAAATGAACATATTGAAACCATCTTTGGCATGCAACTTACTGTCTTTCTGTGAGTTTTTGACGAACAGCCGGACAAAATCTTAAATCCGAATCCTTCTGATCCATTCTGCAATAATTGTTATCATTGCTTTCATGTTACACAGCACGAGTGATGGTGAATGAGCTTAAGCAGGTTTCTGCATGTGCAATGTTAACACCACATTTGCGTGGATTTCACGGGCGTCTTCGCCGTAACCGCAAAAAGTTGTTAGAAGTACAAACCACTTTCTGCTGCCACTGCAGTAATTAAACTCAAATTCGTGGAAATTTACTTTCCGCAAAACAGTTCTACTCTTTCGTAACAGAAATTAATTAATTTTTACTTATTATTCAAGTCTTTTATTACATTATTTTTATTTTTATTTGTTTTTAGTTATTATTTTTATTTGTTATTTTCATTTTCTTATTTAAGTCTTTTATTTAATATTTAATATTATTATATTTTATTTATTTAATTTTATTTAATATTTTTTATTTAATACTATTTTTAATTATATTTAATTTATTTAATGATTCAATTATTTAATATTTAATTAGAAAAGCCAGGATATTATGACTGTATTGTGTGTTGTGTAGTATTTCTTGTATTTGTATTTGTATTGTGATGTAATGGCCTGAAGTAAACTAAGGTGTTTTCGGGCCTTAAATAAATTTAAGAAAAATATATAAATAAAATATTTAATTACTTAAATTTAATTAACTTTTTTAATATTAATTAATTATTTAAGATTATTTTATTTGAGTCATTTATTATTTTTATTTGTTACTTCTTTTTCTGAAACATTAGCAGAAGTTTGTGCAGTATAATACTTAATTTTTTTTATAATTTTCTTTTTAATATTCCACTTTTCCAAATATCTTTCATTGATGATCAACTCGGTTTTTTCTCTCATCGTTTTTAAATAGTTTAAATAAGTTTCGGTGTACATATACGAAAATTGTGAGGAGGAAACGGAAGTGAAAAAGGAAAGGGAACGGAATTATAAGCAGTGGAACCTTCGATTCCACAACACAAATCTTGACTCGTTATTTACTGTAACTGAATGAGCTGAAATGTTAGTGACAATATTAATACAAGTCGTGTCAGGAGACAAGTGTCCCGAGTCCTGTCGACGTGAGGACGCCCCGGCGGTGTCGCAACAATGCAAAGCCGATGCAACAGCGTGCACTTACCGCAATCGCCTTCGTCTGCGCCGTCGACGCAATCGATGTGTCGATCGCATTTCTTTGTGGGGGAAATGCAGCGACCATCGCCGCAGACAACGTCGTCGGAAGCACATGAAGCTGTTAAATTAACACGTAAAAGCGGTCAACCAAGAGCACAACAACGGAGAAGAGAGAGAGAAACTCACCTGGGCGGTTACTTTGCCACCGGGGTTAGAGGGTTAACATGGAGAGAGAGAGAGAGAGAGAAAGAGAGAAAGAACACACACAACTCCACCAAGAGAAGAGAGAGAGAGGTGCTGTGTACTCACCGGGACAATTGCTTTCGTCTGACTTGTCCGGGCAGTCAGAGACTGAATCGCAAACATAAATGGAAGGTATGCAAGATCCGTCTTGGCAGGTAAATTCTGAATTGCTGCAGGGTGGTCGCGTCGTGGTGTCTGACCAAAGCAAAGGGAAAAACCCAAAAGCATTACTACATGAGAAGCTTTTAAGCCTTGATGACTTAAGATTTATACATGGTACATTGTGTATAATATACTTGGGTGACTCCCGTATGTTTTGTTATGGTCACCGGTGAACTTGCGAAGCATAGACTGCCCAAAGGTATACCTTTCCCCTCCCGAGTGCAATTCGTTGGTTATTCGAATTTTAGAGTGCATTCCAACGAAAGATTTATAATTCAAAACCACTCAAACCCAAATAACCGTTTTTTTCAATTTAAAATAATCATAACATAAAACTCATCTCAATAATGAGGGTGAGAAATTTTAATATTCACTCATCAGTCTCTAATAGAGTGGAGCCGTATTTATTTATTCATTTCATTATAAATTTAACTCATTTTTTAATGCGTAACGGTTTATCATTCGTCGACAGTGGCGGCGCATGCGGGAGTTGACTCAACTAACGGACTTCCCGCCAAAATTCCCAAATAGAGAAAAAGTCACCCATAATTTTGCCAGCTAGAGTACATTTTTCTTACACAATGCAGACCGCTTATGTAATCATAATGTTATGGTCAGATAAATTTTGACCGTTGGAAGATGAAAAAAAACGGTTTTTTTAAAATTCAGTTACATTTGTATTTTTTTTTCAATATCAAAAACTGAGATCACATTAAGCGGTGTGCAGTGTATACATTTCGAGCGTTTCAAATGGAACTAATTCAGTGCAAAATTCAAAATAAAAACTATCGTCCAAACCAACAATTAAATATTTCCAAACAAAAAAACGTTATACTTATACGGTCACACCGATTTTATCACATAAACAACAACTGACCTTAAGTCATTCAGTGGGCGAACTGAAAATAATCGTTTAGGTTTGGACGAAAGTTGTTTTAAAGTTCGACTCATTATAATATCAAAATTTCGTATAATATTTAGAAGGGGAAAATTCCCGAGAAAGAAATACCGCAAAGCACTCCATTTTGAAAAGCAACAAGTCGAATGTTGTAACGGTTTATCTCGACGGAAACTCGGAAACATTACACCGTTTAAAAAAAGATAAAAGAAAGACAAATTCCGAGCTGGGGGTTATTCTGTAATTCTTCCCCCCCCTTCCTCCCCCGAAACGAAACAAAATGATTATTGCCATCATAAATCTCAGAGCGCTTAAGTCTATTAAAACTGAGTGTGTTTGGAGTTTTGAAGCGGCGCCCGCGGAGTTTCCCTCCGGGAATTTTCCCCTCGAAATCCAACCGACTTAATTCTAAAACAAATGTTAGTGTTAGGCAGTGTCAAGTGCGAAAGCTGCACACCCGTTTACGGGTACTGATTAATAAGTTGTAAAATTATCGTTATCGCTGCAATTATCGCGTTTTGTTTTTAAAAACTATTCGGGGAGACATTTTTTAAGAAACTTTGGTTCTGTTATGTGGAGTATTCGGGAGTATAACTCATGCTTTTATAAGCTGAAGCGTTACGAATTATGTTGTGCCTACTCTACCTTTTAACACTTCTAATTTAAGGTACAAAGCAAAAAGCATTACCGACAACGGGGCAGTTAAATTCGTCAGAAGCATCGCCACATTGCTCTCTCCCGTCGCAACGAAACTTGAGGGGGATGCAACCCCCGTCGACGCAGTTGAAATCATAATCGTGACACGGCGGCATTCCTTAAGAGAAGCAGCCAAAAGAAAAGAGAAAAATGCTAATATTTTTCCACCATTTCTCCCCCTGTATTCGTTTATTGGGTTACGACTAATCAGCTCCCCCGATTGAGGTTCCGACGAATAAAAGACAAACGAATCCTCTGCACCACCGAACCAACGTCCAAGCGGAGAAGCGCAGAAACTACAACCGACGGATGCCACCACAGCCTGTTAACTGTAGTAAAAGCTCCATCTACTACAGGAAGTCTAACTACCGCTTTCACCAGCGAAAGCAAGCTCTAGTCTACACCAGGCGATGTGAGTGGTGATGAGCGGCTCCGGCGCGATGAAAGCAACCAAGAAGAACTAACTACTGCCTCCCTGTTATAGCGGCACGTTCCGTCGTGTCTTAACCTATAACTTGCTATTTTCTACAGTTTTTACCTTGGCATCCATTCTCATCGGTTCCGTCCCGGCAATCCATAATTCCGTTACATCTAGAGGCCATCGGCACACAATCAAACGCATGTTTGCAAGTCCAGTAGTTAGTGGGACACAGTGGAACCCCTGCACCTTCACAGTTCAAGTAAGCCAGGTCACATTAGCAAACCAAGGAAAATAAAATGAATAAATGTGCCGTTAAAATAAACTAGAAATTAATCGACTCGTGTTTCACCGACCCCCGAAGAGCATTCTCATGTGCGACACCCCAAAGAAAGACCGACCGCCCACCTCATGTGCTCTGCCCTGCCTCGCTCTATTCGAAGTGCTTCGAAACTTCCGTGACATGCGAAGCCGATTCGTTTCACATTCAAAACTCTAGATTAGGTGTATCAACCTGATGCAGTGCCATTGTTGTTAACAAAACTGTCCCAAACTCTCGCCCCGGTCCCGGACTTACCACAAGACTCTTCATCGCTCCGGTCGCTGCAGTTGGGGACACCGTCGCACTTCTTACTGCCCTCGATGCACATCCCATTCGTGCACTGGAACTCATGGGGGGCGCAGGTGGCTAGAAACAAGCGAACCGGGTTATCCTACCTTAAGTCTAACCCAAACCTCCAACTCTGTCCTGGCCGACAAAGGTCCCGAGAGAGCCACGTACAGGGTCCTGGACAGCCTCTTTCGTCCTCGCCCTCTCTGCACTCGTTCACGCCGTTGCATCGCTTATCTATGCCCACACAGGTGCCGTCGTTGCATCTGAACTCGCTGCTGCTGCACGTGGGGGGAGCGGCGCAGTTTTCTTCGTCGGAAAGGTCAGCACAGTCGTGGAAACCGTCGCAGACTCTCGAGTTGGGTACACAACGGGACTCATCGTGGCATTTGAACTCATCGCTGGCACAAGAGATTTCTAAAAGTTCAACAGAGGGATGTATTAACAAAATCGAATTGGTGGTTTGACCTCAATCCGGGGAAGAAACTGAAAGAATCCAGCGGACATTCGAAAGTGTTGAGACGGATTGAAAATAAAAAGTCCGCTGAAATGAAGAGATAATTCATACAAAAGTGTAATTTTCTAACATAAAAAAACTGGAAAAGAGTGTATTCGTCAGCAATTGAAAAAAAATAGGGCACAAATTATCTAAAAAAATTTTTTTAGTGATAATAAGGTAAAACTGATTTGTTAAACGTTACACAAATATTTCTTAAACTTAAGTTAGTAAATCTAAAATTAACATTCAAATATTAGCGATAACATCCCTTAGCGACATCTAAACCTAATCACAGAAATGACAATTCACACCGTTGAATTAGATCATCCCCAAATGGGAAAACAATCAAATCGTTAAGATTAGATGACTACCACGCAAAAGCGTACTCATTGCACGAAAGAGGACTACCAAATAAAAAAACGAAACCCACTACAATCAGCTTCGTCAGAGCCGTCCTGACAGTGGTTGTATTTGTCGCAACGACGTATTTCCGCAATGCAAAATCCATTTGCGCATTGAAACTCCCCCGGGAGGCACGCTGCAAAACAAACAACGTAAGACATGCTGACTGGGCGAAGACACAGAGAGAAGAACACGTACACGAGTCGAGGGGAGAAGACAGACCAAACCGAAGGGATGAAAAACAAAGGGGTGCGTCGTGATTCTCAGAAAGGGTGCGTACAGTTGGAAGAAATTCGCCACACACGGGGGGGTTAGTGACCAAGAAAGAGAAGAATTAGTCGAACGTTATACTTTTCCTTTGAGAAAAGTTAGAACATGTGAGGGAGATAAGGAGATAAAATTCTTCAATGAACTGCCCTAAATAAGTCCGATACTGAGTAAGATGGAAACACAAAAGTGAGCAAGAGAAAACTGTCGAATTAGACACGAAGGGGAGTGTGTGGCGAGTGGGGAAAAGTCGACATACAACTTACGGCAGGTCTGTTCGTCAGATTTGTCGGGACAGTGTGCGACTTTGTCGCAGTGCTGACTAGCCGGGATGCAGGTTCCGTCGCGGCATTTGAATTCGGAGCTATCGCAAACACCTGCAACGTTTCAATTCCAGGTTAGTCTTGGCGACAGCTCCCGACAGGAGGAAACTTCCACGGGGAGTAATAAAAATTTGTTTGTTCCCAATTCGATATTGCTGACCGTTAATCCTCGGCTAATAAAAAGCAGCGATGCTAATAAAAAAAACTCCTACGCCTTTGGACGTTATTCTAATTCTAAACAGCAGCACTCGATTAGAGTCACACTCAAAGCGGCAGTTCTGTATTAGTCCAGCAGCATTTAGTCTATGTTAGTCCCCTTACCGACGCAGTTTCTTTCATCGGAATCATCGTTCGGGCAATCCCTTTTCCCGTCACATCGCTCCCGGTGGTCAATGCAACCGCCGTAATCACAAGTGAATTCATCTGGACGACAAGCTGCCATAAAAACCATTTGGTATGAGTGTATTAGTTGGGGGGAGGGGGGGAGAAGAGGGGGCGGGGGAAAGGGTTAGGAGGGTTTGGTGGACTCTCGGTTAATGGAACTTCATGCTGTTCGATTTGAGGTCCATCTCTGCTCACTTTAGAACTCTTCCGTTTTCGACGAAAAAGTGGGAACTTTTTCTGTTGTGGGAACACAAGAATAACTGAAGTTAGGTGGGTTAGTGAACCTCCTTTGCCCCCAAAATATCCAGAGTTTAAACCATATAAGTAAATTTCTGGATAATTTATAATATTATAATATAATAATAATATTATAAATTTAACCTGGCCATGTGAAATAACTATAAAAAAGAAGGTACAGAAAACTTTGTAAAGAGTTTT
>JAQIBA010000117.1:0-23692 GCA_028293925.1 Brueelia nebulosa
TGTCCGCAGTGCGAGGAACGGGGCGCAGTTAAGGCCAAAGGGCACGCGATTCAGCTGGAAGACGCTAATCGGATCCTCCAGACGATCCCTCCACAGAAATTGTTGATACCGGCGGTGCGTCGACACGACTTCGATGTTCCTATACATTTGCTTCAGGTCGGCAACAATCGCTGTGGAGTTGACGCGGAAGCGGAGGAGCACGTCCTGCAGATCTGTCTGGAGTTTTGGTCCTGTCAGCAACGTGTCGTTTAGCGATTTACCATTTGTTGTCCTACAGGAGGCGTCGAACACGATTCGCACCGGGGTAGTACTACTGACTTTGCAGACCGCGAAATGAGGCAGGAAATAACCCCCGCGACAATCCGCAGACGGCGCAGGGGAGGCGTGACCTTGAGTCAAGTAGTCCCTGATGCCTTCTCGATATTTCTCCCGCATGTCGGGAGACTTCTGGAGATGCTTTTCGAGGTTCAGGAGACGACTCTTGGCGATCGCGAAGGACTCTCCTAGAGGCGGAGGGAATTCAGCAAATGGGAGCTCCACCACGTACCGTCCCTCTTCGTTGCGAGTGGTGGTTGCTCGGAACTTCTTCTCACACTCCTCCAGGAGGGCGGGGGAATCAGCCGGCGGCTCTACGTTCTCTAATTCCCAGAACTGTCGCAGTAGGCTCTCCAGTCTGGGCTCCTGAAAAGTGCAAAGCGTGCGTTCCTCGGTCGGAGGGGTGTAAACAGATCCAGCTGCTGCGGCCGACCCCATGACCAAGTACCCAAGATCGGTAGCGATGGCCGCGAGACCGCTGGCGGATTTGGCAGGAGGCGAGGCGTTGACCACCTGCGCGAAGATTGCAGCCCCTAGCACTCCCTCAATTTCCCCGGGCTGATCAAAGGCTGGATCCGCGAGGGCCAATCCGGCGAACGTCTCCACGTCGGATGCGCCTAAAGAAATAAACGGGAGCGGCGAGGTAATACGTTGTAACACCAAGGCGTCCACTTCCAGGGTAGCTGCGGGGTGTAAGCGTGATTGGATTACGAAATTCACGCCACCCCGCACGCGTTCCGAAATACCCCCGATTCCTCCGAGTGATGGAGGACCTTTACTCAGGTTTAACCCTAATTTCCGAACACATTTGAGGGTTACCAGATGCGCCTGACTTCCAGAATCGACGAGGAAACGAACCCAGAACTCTCCTTTCGGAGCTACGACCCTGACGACGGCCGTTGGTAACACGACGACAGGGCGGCGAAATTTGGGCGGCGGCTGGAAGGCGACTAGGCTCTGGGCCTCTGATTGAGTCCGCAGCGGCGGAGCGGGCGTTTCGGAGGGCGGTTCACAGGGCGGTTTTTCTCCAGTGGAGCTGCGGTGCAGCATCGAGTGATGACGTTTCTGGCATATGCGGCATGCCCGTGAGGAATTACACGCCGGCAATTTGTGAACGTCGCTCAGACAATTGAAACATAACTGGTTCTTCTCGGCTAATTTCCACCTGGCGGCCGTGGAGGCTTTGCTAAAAAGAGGGCAAGAATAGATGAGGTGAGGACCGCGGCAAATGGGGCAGGGGCGTGAGTCCGTTGTGGACATCGGCGACGAATCACCCTCCTTGGTGACAAGGACATAGGGCGATTTTGTCGCAGTTTTGGAGGACGCGACTCCAAGGCTGCCCGTAACTGTCTTGCGGCCCGAGTTCATACCCCTCAGCTGTGACAACACGGCGGCTTGGCGTTGTACGAATTGCAGCACCTCCTGGAGCGTCGGGATGTTCGAATGCTCCGACATCTCGAATGCTTTCCGGGTCACCGGGTCGAGCTTCGACAGCGCCAAAGAAGCTACAATAAAATCGGAAAGGTCGGGTAACGCTAATTGTCTTAAGGCCTTTACCGATGACCGGAAGTTCTCGGCGAGGTGGTGGAGGCCGTCAGAAGATTCTCCAGACAGCGGGCGGAAATCCAACATCTTCTGGAGGTAAGTGTCGGCGAGTAAGCGAGGATTCTGGAACCTCTTCACAAGATTGTCCCAAATTATGGGGTAAGTGGCGGCGGTGGGAGTTATCCCGGCACATGCTTCCAGCGCGCGTCCTTTCAACGATCCCATCAGGTAATACACCTTCGCAATATCATCGAGTTTCTTGTTCCTATGAATTAAACTGGAAAAGGTATCATAGAATAACGGCCAGGTAGCTGGATCGCCGGAAAATATCGGGAGTTCAATTTTGGGGAGCTGGGCTAGGGGTACGGACTCCTCCTCGGATTTAACTGGGGGGGCTTCCTTTACCAAGTCTCCCAACTCCTCCGCGGCCCGATGAATAAAACAGCACATGTCCTCCAGCGCCTCTAAGGGCTGAAAATCGACAGGGGAATTGGGGTCAAGGTCAAGTTTCGCGTCATTAAGCCTTTCAATAATATCTGCGAATTCGGTAGCAGTTGCCTCAACTTTGGGATACAGCGCCTGAAATTGCTTACGTTTCTTAGGATCATCGAGTTTGTCCAACAGATCGTACACCTGCTGGACACGGCGGAAGCGACTGTCCCGGCGACCCGTGAGCAAAGCTATCTGCTTCTCCAATTCTCTCCTCTCGATAGCAGAAAGGGATTCCATAATTACCGCGAACAAAAAACAAAAACGAATAAATAAAATAAATACGAGAACGCGCACGTACTCGGCGAGTGCGAACGGACAAGCTTAGACGATCACCACGTGGCGAGCAATTCGCTAATTTTCCTCCGAAAATTACAATTAAAATCGCCCCAGGTCGCGAAGAAATCCGGCTCGAAGGACCAATGTTCTCGCGGCGGTGCGTTGGTCCCTGGGGGGTAAGCGCGGGGGTAAAGCTGCACTTACCGGTCGGCGAACTTCTCCTCCTGGAACCCAGCGACGGTGGGAAGGAAAGGAGGAGAGGGGAGAACAGGTAAATTACCCCACCGTCGTCGATCTTGCGGGGTGTCGTCCGATGCGGTCCGGCGGGTGCGCTTACTCCCATACACTCAGAAATCGCGTTTACTTTTTCTGATAAATTCGCAAGCCAACAGCACGTTAGATTCGCAAGCCAAAGCACGTTCGCACACTTGAAGTTATAAACCCAATCATGTACCTGCCCGGCTCACACTCCCCGAGCACGGCAGGCCGATAGCCCTCCCCACTCCCGCCCGCGCGCCTGAACTCCCAGACGCGCCGGCGCCAAGCGAGAGTTGGGGAAGGCTATCACGCGATCGGACGGCGCGACCACCACTGTTTATTTTTATATTTAATTATATTTACTTATGTTATATTATTATTAATACTTTATGTAAAATTTGAGGAGCGCTTTTGGATGAGCAAAACTCCCAGAGCGCCCCCCAAAAGGGCCCCGTCAAAATGGCGGAAATGGGAAAAAAGGAACAAATAAAAATGTATCAAAAAGCGATAACTAAATAAATAAATAAACAAAAAATAAATACATACCAAAAAAATATTAATACCAACATTGGTTAATTGTTGATAATTTCAAAAAACGGAAGCGAATTATAAACTCCATTGTAATAATTGCACCCCCTGTCATCCCCTCTCACCCCCACCCCGAGTCATGCATCCCTCAACCCCTTCTCACTCCATTCGATTCCCTCAAATTGACCGAAAGAAATGGGGAGCGGCGAAGGAATCATAAGACGCCTCCCTCCTCGCAACCACCCCCATCCCCTTCCCCCGCCCCAAACTAACCCCCAACCACTCGCGATATTATTTATGGACACACTTAAAAAACAAAACAGTAAATTGGAGAGAGGAGTTTAAGGAGCCATGTGCCCCTCGTTAAAAACTTGAAACCGCCGTAATTCATTTGGGAGTTCGGGGGGCGGTGGAGGGCGGGGGCGGGGGTTAATTGCTGTCGGATGGACCGCGGGAATTAAAACAGAACAACCTGAGCTGATTTAGAGCCCCCGCGCCGCAGGAAACGGATGCGGATTCGAGTTGGGGGGACTTTGGGGGGCAACACCCGAAATGGAGAGAACCCCCCAACCGAAATGGAAAAAAGTCTCACTCAGAGCTTTCAAAGGTTTTTTGTCTCCGAAAAGTTTTAAATCCGAGTAAATCCTCAATGAAATTTTTTATTCGGGGTGGGGAGGGGGTGGGGGGTGAGAAGAGTCGAAGGATTTAAGAGGCGCCGAAGAAGAAAAATGGCGGAGGGGCGGCAAAGGAGGGTTTTTAATTTATAAAGAAAAATTTTGTTGTCATGTTAAAAAGCAATTAGGGCGAGGGAGGGGGTGAGGGTAGGGGGCGAGGGGGCGGTATTTAAACAAAATAAAAAACAACAAAAGCTCTTATTTATAATGCATGTTAAGGTGAGTTTAATGGAAAATTTTGAGGAGCTTCTTAGAGTATTTACTGTACAAAGTTTCAACCCTCCGCCGTTGTCTCCCGCCCTTTGTTTTTATTAGAATAATGAATTTATCTCCCCCCATTTTTCTTTCCGCTTTCCCTCCCCTCACTCACCCCTCCACCCCCTCACGACTTTTGGCTTTGTTCTCCTCTTCCCCCATTTTTTGCCGCCCCTTTCTCAAGGGGCTGTTCGATCGAAACTTCAAGTGGGCTCTTTCACGCTCCCACCCCTAAAATACTTCCTTCATCCCTCTTCCCTACCCACAACTCGGAAGAAACCCACCCGCGGCTTCCAAACGCCACCGGTTAAATATTTTCACCCCGTTAATTGAAACGAGAATAAATGGCGAGTTATTGCTTCTGCCCTCAGCTGCAGTTGCCACCCCCGACACCCCCCGCGTTTCGCTCCCAGATTAAACAACTTTAGGGGATGGAAGGGGGCAATTGGATCACGCGTTTAAGTTATTTATTTATCAGTCGACCATGTCTGGCCGTTTATTTGCCCGGATCAGTCACGTGAGAGTTTCCACCCCCGAACCACCCCCTCCGCCCCTGGAAATCCGAGGAGGTAATGAACTGCTATGCGCTCCGGAAGGATTTGCATTGGAAATGAGTGACTCTCTTCCGGCCGTTATCAAGTCAAAGGGAGTCATTCTTCTTCCCCTTCCGCCCCCTTCCACCCCCTTATCGCCCTTCCCTCTCGTCTCTGCCAACCTTTGACAACGCTTTAATCCTCCCCGTTGACGTCGAAGCTTTTATTTTAAATGCGCCCCTCTCGTCGGTTTCGTTGGTTCGAAATTAAAAATCCTTTCCACCACTTTTTGCACCCCTTTTTCCAGTCGGTTCGAATATCTCGCGGGGGTGGACCGTCCCGCTTCTTTTGAGGGATGGCCAGGTCCCTCCGGGGGTGAGCCGCCCCCTCTTTCTCAAAGAAGCTTCCTTCTAATTAAGCCTTTTATTTTTTCCCTTAAAAAGATTCCTTTGTAGGGGAAAATATAAAAAGAAAAGAAATTAGCCAAGTAGGTTAATTTTTTAAAGAAAGCTCGAGATAATGGACTGAGGGAAAAGCAAATTTATTCACTCAAGGAGGGATGAAATACTTCACCCCCTGTCCTTTAAATATTTAACCGAGAACAAAGACTCGGGCCTTCTTGTTTTGGGACGGCGGGGAGGTTTCCATCGCCGGGGGCGAATGTACCGGGGGAAGTTGGGGGTTGGCAGGCGGGGGGAGAAATATTTTGGGGGAGATAAGGGATCGACGGGGGGAAGGGGGAGGGAAGCGGAAATTAAACATGAAAGATTCGGGGGAAATCTTTTTGCTGTTGTTCCACTTGAAGAGATTTTCCAAATATGAAAAAGTAAATACCTTTTTCAATTTATTTATTTCAATATATATTAATTATTTTCTATATATGATTATATTATTCAAAATTATAATTATTTTCTATATATATATTATACTTATACACATTTATATTATTATTTATTAATTAATATTTATTATTAACATTTTTTATAATAATTAATTATTATCTTAATTTTTCTTTATTCAATATTTAATAAGATATCAATAATATAAAATATTAAGATAAAAAAGAGAAAAGATGAAGAAAAAGTAGAGAACAATTTATATAAATAATTAATTATTATTACATTAATAATTAGTTAAAAAATGTAAAAACAAAAAATACCCCTAAAAACTATCATTTGAGGTTTTAGAATTCCTAAGTTGGCAGCCTTGGAATGGTCAATCTGTTTGCAAATGACGACACAATGAGTGCGGACGTACGTACGTAATTTTATATACTGATTATATAAATTATCCCGAAGATAATGACACACTTTATCATCAATGAACGAAATCCTCCCCTCTGCTGCGAAAGATCACCCCCACCCGCGTCTGCCCTCCAACCCCCATTCAACCCCCAATCACTTCCACCCCCATCGAAGAAATGTGTGGAAACCACGTGATGAAGGCGTTTATTGCTCCCTTCGATTTTATTAAAGCCCATTTGGCTCTCTCGAGACAGAAACAAAATGGCGGACGGAGAAAGCGAAAAACCTTTCCAAGGAGAGAAAATTTCAATTGAGCGCGGGTTTCCCGGGGAGGGAGGGGGTGCAGAGCATTGCTCCATCTCCTTCTTTTCCTTCGGGAGCACCTGAGAAAAATTTCCCCCTTCCGCCTTCTTCTGTCGGGAGTTAATGATTTGTGAAATTCGAGATAGCCAGTGCTTTTCTTTCTCAAAGAAAAAACAGGAGGGAGAACACTTTGGGGAGGCGTTCAACGAAAAACACAACCCCTTTTCCTTCTTCACCCCCGACTTTCATCCCCGAACAGGAAAGCGTTTACCAAGAAGGGTGGGGGTATTTCCGGTCCTAAACGTCAACGAGCAACCGATAACGTGAAGTGGCAGCAGAAGATTTCATTCCAAAAGCAGCTAAGGGATGAAGCAGAAGGGGTAAAATAAAATATAAATTATAATATAAAATAATATTTTCTTTATATAATTTCTATTACAATAGTAAATTAGTAATTTTTGTTAACATTACTTTCCCCATTTCCAGATAAGAAACCCTCTTTCGTTTCACCCCCATCTTAAACACCCCCCAAACATTCGCGTCCACAGGAAAACCGAAATCCCAATTGGAAAACTTTCATTAATAATCATCAGACGCCCCAAGCCCACCCTTGATCGATTCAACAACTCCCCTCACCCCCCAACAACTCACCCCTTTCACCAAAAACTGGAAACGCTCCAGACTCAGCAAAGGAAATGAAGTCGACACAAAGTTTTTTTTCTATCTTAACCATTTCAAAATTAAAACGGCGGAATCGACTCCCTTCCGCCCTTTCCCGCCCCCCTCGCCCCCCTCGCCCTCCTCTCCCCCTCGCCCTCAGCCCTCCGCATAACATTTTGTTTCCCCCGGGAACGAACGCCGCGTAAACCGGAAAAGATTGATTTCATCCCCCGTTCACTTGGACGCCCTTCCGCCCGGAGATAAATGGAGATAAAGGGGCTCTCTTTTGTTGCAGGTACAGTGAAGTGAAGCGAGAGAAGAAGACTAACCAACTAACCATGAAATGGACACCTATAGATACCAGACGGGCGGGTATGAGTATCGGTGCAGGAGCAACGAGTACATAAGCGAGTCGGACCTGTACGGGGAGCCGAGGGCCGCTGTCGGGCCGCAGGATGGTTACGGTGACCAGTTCAGTTTCCAGAGAAACCATAGGTAACCCTCTCCCCCCTCAACCCCCACTCGTAAGAGAGCCCCGAGTAATTACAGTTACTGTGCAGTTACTCGGGATTCGCACTCTTTTCGTCTTGTTATCTCCCTAAACTTTATCTCCTCATCTTCACACAACCCGTATTTTCATATCTTATATATCTTTTGTTTCTTTTTCTCTCTTCATTAATTTGTTTATTATGTCTTTTTATCTTTCTTGTTTCTCCTTATCTCCTTATCTCTAAATATCTTCATCAATTTGTTTATTATGTCTTTTTATCTCATTTGTTTGTCTATCTTTTTATCTCTGTATCTATCTTCATTAATTTGATTATTAAATCTTTCTATCTCGCTAATTTTCACATTTATGTAGCTTTTATTATCTTTTTTCATCTCCTTATCTCTCTTATTCTCTTTCATTTTCATGTCTTTCAGATTCCTTCTTACTATCTTCTTAACTCTTCAATTTATAATTTTTTATCCTCTTTCCATCTTCCTAAATTTTATCTCCTCATCTTCACATCTCCCGTATTTTCTTATCTTATATATCTTTTGTTTCTCTATCTCCTTATCTCTGTCTCTCTCTTCATCAGTTTGTATATTACGTCTTTCCATCTCTCTCAATTTCCATCTTTTTGTAGGCCTTTTTTTATCTTTTCATCTCCTAATCTCTCTCATTCTCTCTTTTCATTATTTCTCATTTGTCCTAATCCGAATTTCCGTTTCCTCTTTTCTCTCTGAAACTCACTCTCACATAATTCAACCGCTTCTGTGTTTTCCTCATGGAAAAGTCAACCAAAATTCTTTTTCCTCCCCTCTCCCCGTGTCTCTCTCTCTCTCTCTCTCTCATTCCTCCCCTTCTCCTTTAATTCAAACTCGACTATAAATTTTAATTTACGAGCCCCCATTTTTGTTTCTTTATCGCCACTGGATTCTCCTGCCTTTCATCACAACAGTCACCACGCGCTTATCGATTTACTTCCACCCCTCGCCCTCGAGGGAGGGTCTCTTTAACCCCATTCTCTTCCCCAAGGTTCTACTCCAGCGTACCTAGGAACTATGACCGACGGAAGCAGGAGTACCGCCGGGGCGTCCATTACGTGCCGTACAATGAGGTGAAACTCACCGGCGCCGACATCCCCGCCCCTTACCCCCTGCAGGATGGCCAACACCCCGGAATGTACCCCGCCGACAGATCGGCAGCGTCCGGCAACTCCTACGACAGCTTCAACAGGAAGCCCAAAAAGTGCGTGAACTACGCCGCGTACCAGGGCTACGACGACGGGGGGTTCGGGGACGACAGGACGCTTCCCGACAGCGGCGGCGCCAACGTCGTCGTCAGTTTGAACTCCACCGGAAATGGAGTGAACACGGTCCTCAGGTAGGGATCTGCCATCGCTTCCGTTGCTGCCGACGCTGGCTTCGACCGAAAGTGTGCTGAGGAGAGCCAAAGCCAAAGTCGGAGGAACGGATTGATGGCGAATCCCTGACTGAGCAAACATTTCCCGAAGGAACGAGTCGGGGGAGGCGTCGGGGGGCAGTTGCTGTTTTTCCGGGGCGTGTCCCAGTCCGACAGCGCAGTCGGAGACCCCGCTCCGAGCAGAAGACGCGGGAATCTGCAGACCTCCTCTGCTGCTTCTGCTGCTGGTGGTCCTCATAATCGTTTTTGTCTGCGTGTCGGCCGTTCTTCTGTACCTCAACTGTAAGTATGTGGGGGGTGGTTTTCCGGCGATGCGGAGGGGTGAATTATAAATGAGGGGGCGACGCTGCTGTTTCCCGGAAGAGTGGCTGATTGTCAATTTTGACATCGCTTCAAGCGCCGTCATCGTTTTTCATGAGGGGAGGGGTTGCGAGGGGGTAAATCCGCCCTAATCTGAAGTACCGGATGGAGTGGCAGAAGCGGAAGGGCGGAAATGGGAAAAGTCACCACCAGGATTATTAAGTTGGGAGTTTCGGGGGGTGTTTTGCTTTTTCCGGGGGTGGAGGACTCGGGGGATGAAAATAAATAGCGCGAATTAATTTTGCTTTGTTGGTCGCTTATATTCTGCCGCTTTTCGCTGATCTGTTGACAGAGCGACTGCTGTTGGACTGCGTCTTTAAAGCAGTTGGAGAGATTAAAGTGGTCTACCCTGTATAAATAACTTACAATTTTAATTATATATACTGTATAACATTCACAGTATACTGCGCTACGCAATTTTGTGTCGGCAGCAGAACTCTCTCTATTGTCAACTGAAAATTCAATTGTTTTCTTACACGCGAACGAAGGGCGGAAGAAAAGTTCCTACTTGGCTTTTTCGGAAACTTCTCAGGTATCTCTCGTTCTCCCCTTTGACTTTTAAATTCATGAGGGGTGGGCACCCCCTCAACGCCTTCTCAAATAATTAACACCTAATAATAGAGTTTTCTCTGTGTTCGGGGAGAGGGTGGTTGCCAACCTTGTAATTTGACGAGAGGTTCTGGAGTTTGAGGGCGGGGGGTTGCGGGGGTGGGGAGGTGAAAGGGCTCCCCCTTCCGGGGGCGGACGTCGGGGCGTGACAGCCTCCTTTTTAGAGGCCGCGATAAAAATTGAAAGTTTTTAATTAATTGTCTTAATTATCTTCGGAGGTTGCGCGCTTTCGAGGGAGGAAATCATTCTAATACTGTTTTCTCTTTCAGACGCCACATTGAAGCCGAGAATTCAGATCGTCGAGGGTGAGTTTGGTTTTATTATATTTTCTTTTTCACCCCCGGTCCTTGCACTTTTGTGGTTGCCGTCGTGGCATATTCATTCCGGAAAAGATTTAGGGGGCGTTAGACACCTCTCCATTTCCGCCCCCTCCCTAATGGACCGCATAAAAAATAGAAAGGCTGTAAAACTTTTTATGAGGGCGTCATCCCCCCCGATAAACTCGATTATTCCTTCGGGGTTGAAAATCACTTGTTATTTACCTTACCCTCGCCCTTCGCCCTCTCCGCCCCCGACGCCCCATCGCATCAAATGCATTTCATGATGACACATTAAATAAACACGATAAATGAAAGAAAGGGATATAAAATATGATTTTATGATTTACTCGAAAGCTCACCTGAAAGGGAAATATATTCTCTGCTAAGGGGGATGATGAGTAGTGTAAGGGGATGGAAAGAGAATGAGCAGGTAGAGCTGAGGGAGGGGAACAGAGTGAGAGAGAGAATGATTTTTTCTTGAGTCTCGAATACCAAGGAATGTCTCAAACAACAATAAATAAATAAATAACAAAATAAATCAATAAAACAAAGGAATAAAAAATAAATATTAAATAATCTAATTGAATAATTAAATAAATAAATAAAATCAACCACTAATAAGAACAAATAAATAAACAAATACAGATTTTTAATTCCTCCGATTTATTCCGCAACCCTTAGTTCGTTTACACCCTCATCCCTCATTATGAACCGCAAGCAAACGAATTCGGGGAGGAGCCAACCCTCCCCCCAACCGGTTAATGTGCCCCCATCGCGAGGGAAAAACCACCCCCACGTCTCCTTAAGCTAAGCACCACCTAATTAATCTGCAAACTTTTCATTTTAATGAAATGGCGAGTCAAAGAAAGCGGGGAATATTATTGAAAAAGTTTTCTTTGAGAATTCCTTTCTGCTTTTCGTCTGCCGAGTGATGTTTCGCCCTCCCGCCCCCGTTTAAAACCCAAAAGAACATCCCCTAATAAATTCCCGCTCCCGCATGGGGGTGGAGGAATCAACGGATTTGTAAAGGAGCTCCTGCGGGGGGACGTCATGAAGCACTCGATTTGTTTTCATCCCCTTCTGCCTCGTGCTCATCCCCCGGAGTCTTGGGGAGCTCCGGAAGCATTTTTCTCTCGGGCGGATCCCTCGTCAGAGAAAAAGTCGGCGTGGATTTAATGAGGGGGATGAAGGGGGTGGATTAGTAATAGAAGTGAGGATTTGCCCCGTAAGCAAAACAGGAAATAATGAGGTTTCTTTGAGAGGATTTTGTTTTCGATTTACAAGTTGAGAAGAATCGCGGATTCGACGCCATGTTTTCAGAGAAAGGGATGGTTTTTAGGGGTTTGTTCCGAGGGTTGTGCAATAACGAAAGGAATCACTTTATAATTTGGGTAAAATATATCCTTATGTAATTTATTTTTTATAGGTTTTTAGTTATACTTTATATTTATACGGCGTTTCGCCACCCCATCATTTCAACCCCTTTACTCAACAGATCGCCAGGCGCCAGGGGATGAAGTCGTTTCTCCAAGGAAGCGGGGGGGCCAGGGCTCCCCAAATTATGCCCAGGCCCAAATGTTTTATTGCGACACAGAGAACAATAATTAACAATTTATGGGGAGGCGGGGGGTGAGGGGCGAGGGGAGAAGGAAGCGGGAACCCGAGAGAAACTTTGGCAATACATCATAACGGAAGAAACTGGGGAAACTTTTATTAAACTTAGCCTTTGTTTCTGTTGGAGGTTTTCCTTTTGGAGATACCTTCCTTTGCTCGCGTTTCCGTTTCCGTTCCTCCCCTCCCCCGAAGGTCCACTCGAGGGGGAGCATGTCGACGTCAGCGGCAGATCAGATGTGTAAATTGGATATTCCACCCCTGTCTGCGAGGGAAGAAAAAGATAAATTAGGTCAAAATAAAAAATGGCGGAAAGGAGACGAAAAAAGTTGATAAATGATAAGTCAAACGACGGCCCAAATAAAAGATGAACGATGGCCGAGAAAAAAGGAAACGTTTCCTTTGCCGCACAAGATGGCTGACAATTTTTATCACCGACGCTGATAATTCTCCGCATCCCTCACCCCGACGCTGTTTAATTGAACCTTTCGAGGCGGATGGAAAACCTCCCCTCGTCCGCTTCCCACAGGAGATTTTTTAAATTTATTTCAGTAATAACACGCCGAAGCACAAAATGGACGAGATATTCTCTACAATTTTCCAGGTAATAATTTATCTATCGGTGATGAGGATTTTTTCCTCCCCTTCCCTCCCCCCACCCCGAATTAATCATCCCTTCGCCAAACGAAACCGACATTTTTTGTAATTTGAACCCAGCCCGCAAAGAAGGCAGCGAACCCGCGAATTTCCGGGGATTTTGCGAAAAAGCATTTCAACCCTTTCATCCCCACCCCCGGATGGGCGGCGAGGGCGATGAGGGCGGGGGCGGTCAGGTGCTCGCGCTCACACCCCGGGGAACAAAAGAGGACGGAAAAGTCCGTCTGCCTCCACGAGCACAAAAGGATCTGCGCCACCCGAGGGCGGGGGTGGGTGGGGGTGAGTTTAGGTCGGCCGACAGATGCGAATGCTCACAGGTTCGTTCGGAGGGTGCCCGCGACCCTTTTAACCGGAATCCATGCAAAATCCTCGGGGGTTGGAAGTTTTTTGCAGCGCTAAGCAAGGGATGATTAATTAGGGTAGGATTTGCAAGGGATGATAGCCGTCGTGTGAGTTTCTTATCTTTGGTTTGCGGTCGTTGCCCTTCGCCGGATCCGCCATTTAAATTATTTTAGACTTCGTTACCACTTTTACACACCCCCGCGGCCCAACGCCATCGTCGGCTGCACCCACCCCCGGGGATTATTCCAAGTACGCCCTCAGCGGAGAAGCATCACCCCGGGCAACAGCAATTTGCTGTCAGCCAGCGACAGCGCCAAGAGTTATACGGGGAACGTGACAGGAAGGAAAGAAAAAGGGCATTAATTATGGTTTTAATTAGGTTTCGGGGAGTCACCCCCCGCAGGTATGGGGGCGAAGAACGCGGCTGCCTTTAAATGTGTGTTTTAATCAGCGGGGTGAATTAAGGTGGATGAAAACTTGAATGTAACCTTCGGGGTGACGTTAAGTGGAGGATTTCACCCCTCTCAAAGAAAAAAGCGAAGAAATCTCCATCGGAGAAAGTTTTCTAATAATCCATTCATCTTCCGATTTCCACCCCCACCCCCACTAAAACTAATTAACCCCCCTGATAAAAAAATCGCCGTTAAAATTTGACGTTTCCCGGGGGTGGGGGTTATTTCGCGAATCCCGGGGGTGGTTTACCGGATTAAAAGTTTTTTCATCCGGAATTAAACGGGGGGAGCCCCCAGGTGGTTGGGGGCCGATAAATCGATGACTTCGCCCTTTATTGGCTCCCCCCGCCCCCCAATGTCCTGGCTCATATTTATTGTTTTTTTTCCTAAATAAAAATGGGGATTGGGGGAGGTGGGGGTGGTTCTTTTTTTATTTTTTAATTTATTTTTCCCCTTTTTCTATTTTTTTCTTTTTTGCTTCTCGGTTTTCTTCTTTATTTTTCTCTTTTTTTCTTTTTTTTATGTATTTTGGTTTTTTTCTTTTTGTATTTTTGTTCTTTTTCAGTTTTTCTGTCTTTTATAAACTATTAAGTGTTGGGTTAGGTCAGAAGTGTTATCTGCTGCAGGTGAAAAAGAAGGGTTCCGATCCCGATCTTCTGCGGTAAAATGATCCTTCTGGAATTACGGTGTTAAGTGATTGGGGGTGAGTGAGGGATGGGGGCGAAAGGGTTCAAGAGCAGCCAAGTCGTGACGGCGCTCCTTCGAAATCACCTTTGTACTCCTTTGTACTCCCGCGGAGAGGCAGGAAATTAGCGCGCAATCACGTGCCGAGAAACAAACTGGGAAAACACTTCCACGAGAGAGATTTGCCCTCGAGCGGAGGGAAAGAGCGTAAAAACGCCCCAATTCCGTTTAGAGAGTCTTTAACCCTCTCGCCCCCTCTCGCCCCCTCTCGCCCCCTCCGCTCCCTCTGAAACATCCTAAGCACGTACTTAAATCGTTCGCAACCGAAACTTGAAAAAGATTCCTTCACACCCGACAGCCCTTCCAACAGCAATTTCCAAAAGAAAAACTTTCTTAAGAACGTGTAAAACACAGTTGACACTCGGGGATCTCGGGGTTGTAAAACTCCGGAAAAAGTTTCCTCCCCCGGCGAGGGGTTGGCGCTTTTATGCAAAACCCCGCGTCAGCAGGAATTCCCCCCAACCGATTACGATTTTTCCTTTCATTCCTCCCCGAGCTCAGGTTTTCCTTTGAAAACCTCTTTCAAAGGAATCGAATGAACCGAAACTGATTGACGGAATCGATATTCGAAATTATTCAAATCCGCCCCTCGGGAGGGAAAACCGCCCTCGCCCCCGAGAAACGCTCTTGTTTTTCCCTGCCCCTCACCCTCCCCCTCCCCCCGCCTCCCTCCCTCCTCTCCTAATGGGGATGTGAATAATTTGTTCATCCTGTGGCCTTTGGAGACCTCGGGGAGGAAGCCAAAGTCAAACGGGGTGGTTTCCTCGCCCAGTTGACGGGGGAGTGAGGGGTTGTTTAATGTTGAAAGGGTTTCGCGGGCGGATAATGAAGTCAGTGACAGAAAGAGATATAAAAGATATGAAACGCAAAGAGAGAAAAAGAAAAGGTGATGAGTTGAAGAAAGAGAGAGTAAAAGAGAAAGTGCAAGATAAAATGAGAGAGAAAGAAACAGTAAAAAAGATATTGAAATGAGTGACAGAGAGATAAGAAATAAAAAAATATAAAAATAGATAGATAAATGAAAGGCAAAGATTGAAAAAGTAAAGATAATGAGTTAGATAAAGTGCAAGATAAAATGAGAGAGATAAAAAAAGAGTAAAACTAAGAAAATAGGAATACGACAAGAGAGAGAGAAAAGAGTAAGATAGGGAGATAATTAGATAAAGAAAAGATCCGTGAGCAAATGGCAATACAATTAATGAAAGAAAGTCGTGTGAGTGTTCGCACCCTCTCCCTCACCGCCCCTCGGAAGGCCTAATTCGTTTAAGTGGCAATTATGGGGGTGGGGGCGACTAATTCGACATTTCCCGTTTTCACTTTTTCCCTAATTAATGAAAATGTTCCCGATATTAATTAATTAATTGGCTAATGAATTAAGAAGAAATAGTTTCCATCGCTGTCGTTTGATTGGCCGTTGAGGGGGAAATTTCTTTATATTATCTACTCTTTGTTTATCTATACTCTCTTATCTTCTTTATCTCCATATCAAATACTTCTTTGTATATATTACTGTCTCCTTTTTATCTAAATGTCTTCCAACTTCCCTTTCCCTGTCATATTATCTTTCTCTATCCTCCTTCATCTTCTACCTGCTTTCCTTTCGGGGTTGAAAATCCCCTCGTTAGCGACATCATTTTCCTTTTTCCCCACAAGGGCGTCCTTTCCTTTCTTCAACCCTTAACTATGTGTCAAGAGGTCGAGGGGAGGCGAAGATCAAAGCCCGGAAATTGGAGCTCCCCTCGAGGGCTGATTTAACGCTTCCTCGCCTCCCCCTCACTCACCCCCGGTCCCTCTGCAGAACGCCAACGCAACAGCACCGACAGGAGGGCTGTCATCACTCCGGGAGGGGCGAATCGCCCCTCACCCCCTCACGACGAACGACACATTTAATCGACGATGGAATTTATTAATAATGTTTTAAGGGGAAGTTATTAGCTGGAAGAATTGGAATTTTACATGAGATGGAAACCGAGCACCCCTTCGTCCCCCGCACCCCTCCGTACCTTCCGCCCCGTGTTCCTCACATAACTCATCTTGGGGGTCCGCTCCCGGCTTCCATTTTTTAATTTTAGAAATGCGAAAATGGTAAAAAAAAAGAAATAACTCATGCATTAAAGTCCTCGTCCTTTTTTCGGGACTCGGGACAGTTCTTGTACCTCTCTCTTCTTTCCTTCCCCCCCCCTCTCTCTCTCTCTCTCTCATTTCGACTCAGAAAATACTGTCGTTCTTAATTGAAAACGGGGAAAAGAAAACAAAAGTTTCCGAGAGAGAGAAGGGCTGCCAACCGATAAATCCTCCAAAATGTAAATTAACAACAAAAACCGCGCTTGACAAACAAAATGGCGGTTCTCTGAGGCTTCGGATTACGTCGGGGGAGGAGCCGAGGGGAGGGGGATGAAAATCAGGTTTAATGTCTCCAAATTATATGACTTAATCTGGGTTCCGCATCTTCGGGGAAATTAAATTTTTTTATTTCTTACCTCCGTCAGCGGCGTTAGGTGTTTTTAATTTCCGCCCGTCTCAGAGATTAAGATATTTATTCGAGAATCAAAAAAGCGATTTGCACAGACCCCCGTAATCAAAGGAGAAACTCCACTTTCGTTTCCATTGTTTCTCTCAGTTTGAATTTTGTAAAAACCGTTAACAAATAAAAACGAACATTAACTTTGGGAATGGGGGGAAACGGGAAGAGACCGACGCGGCCGTAAGCGAAGCATGGGTGAAACAGTGGTCGAACCTGAAATAAACGACCGCGGGGAAATCCTTAGAAAACTGCGCTGACCGCCCCGCGGACAGAGGCGCGAAGACGTTCTTAGCTTTCCCTCCCTCCCCGTGCAGATCCGTTAGAAAATAAAAGGCTTCGAGCGGAAACGATGCAGAGGCGTTACAACAGACACCGGAAACACGTGACTCGTCAGCGGCTGGAACGATCTGGCCGCCGAATCGGGGCGTTGCTTGGAAATAAATAACAGAGGGCGGTCGTCTTTTGTTTTGGGCAAAATGAAGGGAGAGAGGGAGCGACACGTAGGTTGTGGGGGTTGGGGGCGAGGGGAGGGGGAGGGGGAGGGGGAGGGGGAGGGCGCGAGGCGAAAAGAGGAGCAGGGTCATCCGCCATTAGCAGGAGTTGAGTGGAGAATTCGCTGATAAATTGGACGTTTCGTTTGAGCGAATGGTGAATGAAGAATCGAGAAGGTTTTAATTAGGTTTCACCCCGTCTTTGAGCCCTCGTCAAGCATCCCCTTTCCCCCGCGCTCATTTTTTCCCGAGTGGAGCTCTCTCAAAGAACATTAAACGAATCGTATTTCATTATTGTTAGTGAGAGTTGAAGTGCTCCCTCCGCGGCCCCCGTTCCCCCAATTTGGAGGAAAAACTTTATGAAACAAACAAAAGGAATTAACAACAATTACCAATTAAACAATCGGAAAAGCGAGAAAGTCGAGAGGAAAATTTAATTTCAAAAATTTCCAAACAAAAATAATGCAAATGGAATTTCTCGGAATTATTTGAAAAAAAAAAACTAAGAGAGTCTTTTCTCTTCTCTTTTTCGCTTCTTTCTTTATTTATTGTTTCTTCCTCTCTCTTCTTTTCTTACTTTTTTCTTCTCTTTACTTCTTTCCCCCTTCTCCTTCTTTTTCCCCTTCTTCTGTTTTTTTCCTTCTCTCCGTTTCTTCTTTCCTTATATTCTTTTTTTTGTCACTTTTGTTTTTCCTTTTCCACTGTCTTCCCTTTCCATTCGAAATTCTCACACGAATCATTTGCAAACTTAATTAAATTTTCCTCACCTATTCCCACTCTCGGAAGTTTCATGCTCTTTTTCTCCCCCACCCTGATAAGGCAATAAATATGGCTGTCCTTCACCCCCCGGAAAAAGGAAACGCTATCAAAACAAACGAACAACACCTGGACAGGTAAAATTGTCACTACTTGGAAACACAACAACGCTGTCGCTCTTGCATAATTTATGGCAATCATAAGCCGCATTTAAAAAAACATGGGAAGGGATGAAGGGATGAGGGGGCGGGGGGGCGGGGGGAGCGAGGCGAAAAGTTTTCCGAAGGAATTTCCCTTCCACGAGAATATTACGGTCGTTTCCTCCATTTAACAAAAAGAAAACGCAAAGAGCGGCGGGACGCACCCTCGAAGAACCACCCCGCCCGTGCTTAACCTACCCCCGAGGACGTCTCCTTCATCCCCTCGCCTAAATTATTCAAATTTTCATGAAACATTATGCATATTTTTTAGGAAGTTTTCGTGTCGCTTTGACGAAGAAAACCGCAAGGAGAATAAAACGGAAAACTATCAAGATAAGCATAGTGAAAATTCCTGAGAGAATAGGGGTTGGAGGGGGTTGAAGGGGGTTGAAGGGGGTTGAAGGAGGCACCCCTCATATATTCACCCGACCAAGATTTCACAGAGAGGGCGCTCGATGACACTTTGAGCGGGTTTTTAAGTTCCGACGAGGGGCGAGAAGGGGTTGTTCGGGAGGGGGTGGCTGTTGCCATTTCATTGATTTGGAAAGCGTCCAACGCCGCCGGGGTGGCAGGGGACAGGAGCGCCGCGCGCGAGGGAGTGGTGAACTAAAATGGAACGATGGCGGGTGGAGGGTTTGGCGGAAAGTTTGGATGGGTTCCCGAGGGAGGAGATCCTTTTCGAGGGCGGGGAAGAAGAGAAAAGGTTTCCGGAATTTCCCATCTTGAATTTATGAAAGATGCAAAAGAAATTCAGAAAATTTGAAAACTGAAAATGCAATTGACTTTCTCTCCGCATCCCGAAGAGACATCTCCGACAGAAATTTCTTTCGTTTTCGAGCATTTGATCTCTTTCCCTCCACCCCCAACCCCCGCCCCGAAGAAATTCACCGCCAGAACCCAATTTCATCTCGACTTCCCGTGAAACCCGTCACTTCCAACCGCTCTGATTTTTTTGCAATTTCTCAGGTGGATTTAAATAAAATTCCAAAGTTTCCACCCCCTCCCGAGGAAGGGAAACCTCCCTCGGCGCAATTTAAAAACCTCGTCCGGGAAGTTGTTATGATTCGACTCGACGGAGTCCCCCCGATGAATTATTCATGGCGGATCTGAAAAATAATGACAAGACGCCACCCCCGTCCACCCCCACCCCCACCCCGGCCAGCCATGCAGACACCTTCCCCCGGGGGTTCAAGGCAATTTTTCTAAGGGATGAAAACGTCGGAACGGTGGGGGGCCGAAATCCCCGCGAGATCCGCCGGGATTTGCCAGGCATTTGTACGGGGGTGTCGTTCCACCCCCTCCCCGGGGGCGAATAAGGGATGACGAATCCTCCTCGCGCCGAATGAAATTTTAACGAGGGCTCCGAATCAATTTGGGGTGAATTACAAAATTATAAAAAAATTGTCCCGAGTAAATAAAATTTCGGGGAGGGGAGGGCGGGAAAGTGCTTTGTTGGCGTTCTTTCATCGGAAACGTGACGCATTTCGCCCTTATCTCGCCGGTAATTGCTCATTGAGGGGGTTAAGTCAAAGGAAACTCAAAGGAAGGCTCAGCTTTTCCCTTTCCTTTTCCGCTTTTTCCTCTTGATTCTGCTGCTGTCCTTGGAAAGATAAAAGTAACGATGGAACGAAACCTGAAACAAATATAAGTCATCATTTATATACATTATATACATTATCGTAAATACTGTATATATTAACGATATTAATGAACGACTCATTAACCCACTTTCACTTAAATTTCTTTATAAATTATTGCAAGTAACTGTCATAATTAATAAAATGACAGCAGCCATAATCATCAACAGCTTAATTGAAAGTAATTGTCAACCGAACGTTTCTGAAAACCGTTAATTCTTCTCGTGAATTCGTGAATTCGTGTATTATAAACAGAGTTAAAGACAACTTCTTTCATAATGAAAGAACTCCTGAAAAAGGAAGTCAAAAGAGAAAATAAGACGAAAGGGAGCATAAAAAATTATGTTATTTAATAAAAATCAACATGAGATTATTATTAATAATTTTCAGACTTTTAATCTGTCGCTTTTACAATAAAGTCTAATATGTGTGGAAATTCAAAAAGATGGTTAGCGCGTATTGAAAATAAAAGCATGCGCCGTTCTACTTAAAACTCTTAATTTGATTTTTTTGATTGTAAGAAGATGACTTCTCAATCGTTGAAAAAGCGGCGTCAACTTCTTCTAACGATTCCAAACTTTCACTCGCGGAAATTTAAGAAAGACCAAACGCGTATGAAAATGTTTCGGTCCTGCGTGTCAATTAACGATTCCAAAAAAAACCAACTGACCGTTAATGTACTCTTCACCCCTTCGAGGCCGAAAACATCCCTTTCGTCTCCCTGACACCCCTCGGGGCCTCCCCTCTTTATCTGAACATCTCCGATAAATATCTTCCGATTGATTTCATCCCCCCTCCCCCGGCGCAGTCATTTCTGTTTATTGTTGTCCCGCAGAATTCCCCTAATAACCGTTTATTAAGACGGAAAATGTGGGGGTGGGAAAACAAATGGCGTCTGCGCCCGAGCTGTTTTTGCAGGTCGACGATGAGGGGGGGGAGGATTCATTAAACAAGAAACCCCCAAGATTTTGCTCCCATTACGAAGTTAATTAATTTGGGGATGGAAACGGGCCGGGGAGATTTATGTGAGGGCCACTCGAGGAGGGGTGGAATTGCCAGGGTGTCTCCACCAACCCTTGCGACTTTCCGCTACTAATGATTCACTTGGAAGTGCACACCGAGAATTTCAACCCCCAATCGATTTAACTCGGGTCGTTTATCACGGCAAGAAGCCAAAAAGCATTTCCCACCCCCTCCCTGTTGCACTCGAAATGAAAACTCACCCTCGGATGTTCCCCGTTTGATCTTTCTTTCCGTGGGGGGGGTGACTGCCTCCCCCGGAAAGGCTGAGCTCAAGTTCAATTTCCTGTTTGTCGTTTCACTCCCCCCCCCCTCGGGGGTGGGGCGGGACGTGTGAGTGATTTTCATCCCCCAAGTGGTTCTCGTCAATATGGAGGGGCAATCGATGTAAGCAGCAGGTGAGCTCAAAGGGGTGATGAAGTGGCCGTCACCCCGTCAGCGGCAGATTCTCTGGATTGTCGGGTCGTGATCCGTAGGGGTTGTTCCTCTCGGGGTGGCTGTTGCGCCCCCTTAGTTCGCCCCTGAAGAGAAAACTTAATTCCCCGAAATTGGATGAGGGTTTATTGGCTTTGAAGTATCTTTTTCCTAATGAAGTTTGGTATTAAGTTGAATTATTTCCCCGAGGGGGTGAAAAACCTCGCAGGCATAAGCACACCCCCTCGAACTAATATTAATGAAATCTCCTGGTTATTAACTTCCCCAAAGGAAATTCCTTTGATTCGATCCTGGACAAGGTTCGATCCTCACGTTTCCGCAGTGCTTTGTCCCCTTCGCCTCGAATGATTTGTCGTGGAAGAACCCTTTTGAATTGGGGGGTTGAAAAGGCTTCCCACCCCTCCATCCCCTATGTTTTGCAAAGAGGTCAAGAGATCGGTCGGGAAACCTCAGCTGTCTTTTTCATTCGGGGTTTTCTATCTGTTAAATTGAAACTAATTCGGAATGGTTAATTCTATTTGGGAGCCTTTTCGGAGGGTGAGAAGGGGTGAAAAGGCAAAGGGTGGACAGAGGTCGGTGGTTGCTGACCGCCGTTACGCTTTTTCAGATTTCGCCTTTCGCTTTATTGTTATTAAACGTAATATTTTGTATATATTTTGTTTATACTGTGAGAGTATAAGCAGAATTTGTTTCTTTCTTTCTTTTTCACCTTTTACATCATTCTCTTTCTCTTTTTTCTATTTTATCTTGCCTTCTTCTTTTCTTGGCTTTCTTTTTTCCTTCTCTTTCTTTAATTTTTTCTTCTATTTCGACTCTTTTTTCTATAATCCTCTTTCTTCGGCTTTGCCTTTCTCTCTCTCTCTCATTCTTTTATGATTTTTCTTTTCTCTCTTCTCCGAAATTTCTCATTCTCTTTTTTCGTTTTTTGACTTTCTCATTTTAAACTTTTTTACTTCTCTTGCGCTTTCTATGTCTCTCTTCTCTCCTAATTATTCTCATTTTGACTTTAATCGATAACCGTTAAAAGAAAACAAAAGTTTCGCAGAGAGAAGAGCTCACAAATGACGCGACCTTTCCCCTCATATTCCTCCTCCCAAAGCGAAGGGTTATCTTCTGCAACCCCTATGTGCTGAGAGGGATTAAGGATTTTCGAATTTCCGACGAATTCTCATTCCCGGAGGGGGTGAAACCTGAGATTTTTAAATTTTCTCCCCAAATTTCCCTCTCCGAAACAAGAGCAAATTTGAAACAGCCAAAAACGTAAAGGTTAATACACAATAAATCACAACCCCGAGAGGAGGGCGGCAAGAAGAAGGGCGAATGCCGGGGAGGGGCGAGGGGCGGTTGCGGGGGCGCCACAAAAACCAGGTCGTCCGCGCGATAATTGAAAATGAATAAGGGCGAGGGAGGATCCGCCCCGGGGCGATCGGGGCGCAAGTGGGGTTGGGGTTTCTCGTGGTGGGGGCGGTGGGGGCGGTCGCCGCTGATTTCCGGGAGCGCCGTTAATTTAAAGAGACCGCCGGGAAACGTTTCGTTATCAATTTGGGGATTTTCCCGCTGACGTTGAACGGGTTCATAAATTAAAAGGTGGAACTGTTTCCGGATCACTAACCAATCACGGCGACAGATGTGGGTGACGGGGCGCTTCCGCCCTCAGCCACCCCCTCCCGCCCCCGACACATTTTTACAACTCTCTCCTCCGACTTTTATTTGCTTTACATAATCCGCACAAAACACCGGAATTTACAACCCTCACACAATTACATAAAACTGCATTAAAATGCAACCCCCGAATGTGGATTTTGAGGCGCGAACACGTGAACTTCCGCCCCCGAACAAAAGCGATCGATTAAAACTCAATCCAAAATGTCTTGGAGGCACACAACCCCTTCGCCCCCAAAGGAAAAACCAAAATGAATCACATGAATGATAAATAAGACGCTGATTGTTCTACCGAAAAACCGCCTGGGGCAGTTTTTTTAATCCTTTTCCCCGAGGGTGGGGGTGGTTTTTGCCACCCTTAAATGGAATTACGTGTGTTTTGGCAAAGTGAATTTTCCGGAAGGTTTTTCACGAGGGAGGGGTGGTTTTAAGGGTCTTAAGAACAGCCGGAAATGAAGGTGAACCTCCCCGACAGTGCAGCAACCCCCGCAGCCATCGCTCACTGTCCACCCTGGGGGAGCGAAGGGTGGGCGGTGGTGGTTTGAAAGGGTAGCAGAAGCCATCTACTTCCGCCATTTGAAACCCACTGGAAATTCAAAACAATGAGCCCCGGAATTTATAACGCGAGACCGTTTTCATCTTATTTATTGCAACCCCCAAAGTATGCGAATGCACGCATTGTAATTTAACCCCCACCGAAGGGGTTGGGCACCCCCGCATTGGAGTGGTGGGAAATCCGGGCTTTTTCAACTCTGGAACGGGAAATGGGAGTCAAAATGACCGCGAATTGTGGAATGCAAGCGAGGATTGCCACAGGGGGTGGAAGGGGTGGAGGGGGCGAAGAGGAACAGAAAAAGTGAGAAAATGAAAACGTCGGTCA
>JAQIBA010000117.1:23792-84530 GCA_028293925.1 Brueelia nebulosa
TTTAGAAGACGATGAGAAGAAGAGTAAAACGAAAGAGACGAAAACTATATAAATAACTATTATTATACTAAAACATAATTTATTTGGTCTCCATATGAAAACATAAAACTCTCACCTGTCATTGCCAACCGCACACTGTTCTTCTTTAACGACCGACCGGAGGGGTGCACACCCCCTCCATTATTCTTCCACCCCTTCCATTCCTCCTCAACCAAACCTGTTTCGCACCTGAAATAAATAAAAAAGGAGTAAAAAAAGTAAATTGAGCGGAGTTAAAATTGAATCGGGGGATTGAAAAGGCGTCTCCCCATTTCCACCCCCCTCAACCCCTTAAGATGCAAACTCATTAAGATAAGATGCAATCGTTTGAGAGAGGGGCGAGAACATGTCAGCCCAACGCGGGGGAAACAAATTTTTTTTGGGAAAATCTGTTGGAAATTTTTTTTCATATTGAAAAAAATCATCGATAATCGATTGGGGAATTTTCCTATTGGAAATTAAAAAGATAAGATGAGGGGTCGGGCCGTGTATCGGGGCCGGGAGCGCAGTCATCTTAGGGGGCGCATTAATTTCCCGATGAAAGCGTAAATTGATGGGGGGGCGCCGATGCTTTTCAAAGGCGCGCGTCGGTCATTCGTCATCGGCGGTTCCCCGTAACTCAAATCGAATTTTATGGGGCATAATTTTTTGAGAGTTTTTCCTTTTTCTTTTTTATAACTCAAGTCGGCTGTATAAATTCACATAAATTTTTCCTAACGGTCCTTCCTCATTGTCCTGCATGTGTTTTATGGGACGACGTTCGTGAGGAGAATAATTTGGCCCTTTCGAGCTTTTCCCCGGATTACGAAAGCCTCAGATCTCTCCTCTTTCCTCGTTTATGTTTTATTAATTTAATTACCTTCACGTAATTCAATTACCACAAATTTTACTTTTATCATTTTTTTTATTGTTTAATAATTATCATTACATTTTGTACTTTTCCATCTTTTGAGCAATTCACGAAATTAATTTCATTATTTATTAAGAGGCTTCGTCCTCGCTGGGACTTGGGAATTGTATATCTATACCTATACTCTAATATCAGATACATTATTATATTTCCTGAAATACTGAATGACATCTCGAGCATTATCCCATTGCTCTTAACCGTAAATATTATATATAATTTTTGAACAAACAATGCGTATGTCTATGGAAAATAACAACTGTATAATCATGTGGAAGTATAATAATCTCACTAATCTAATTCTCAATTCACGTTGTATTTCCCTCTACTGTTGGCACTTCTGTTCCATATCCTTCGTTCTTCACTACTCTCTCTTCTAAATCGTTCTCTCTTTGCTCTGCCATCCTAATTTTCTTCCATATCCTTCGTTGTTCTAAAGAACAAATATAAAAGGTTCTCTATTTGGTCTGCAATCTCTAAATTGCTACTCAACTTTGTTCAGATTCGACCTCCACCTCTTCTCAATCAGAGTGGACTTTCTTATATTTTACTTTTTTTTTTCTAAACTCTAAATATCCAACACTAACTTTAGATACATCAATATCTACAACAAATTCTCTGAAAATCTTAAAAAGCTGAAAAAACTGACTAACCCTAAATCCACACAAACTAATTTACTGTCAAATCTAAAAACTATTCGCTGAAAATTAGATGAAATTTAGACGAAAATTCTGAAAAATACTTAATACATAAACAATATAATGCATTCAGTATTTGAGGAAATACAATATCCACCTGTTAATCGAATACTTTGCCCACTGTACTCAAAGTCAACCCTTTAACAGCAGAAAGCAATTTGTAAAGTTATCTAAATCTAATTAGATTTTCTTGGGAAATCGGTCCGGTGGTTCTTTAGATCTTAGATAACAGAAAGCGGTGCGCACACACACACATTCCTTTAACAGATTTATATATTAGTATGATATTATTTTTGACATAGTTTAGATTTACACATTATTATTATAATTATATAAAATATAAATACATAGAATTACAGAATTAATTAAATTAAAAATTAAAGAAATAAGAATAAAGAAAAAGAAATAAATAAAATATAGAAAATAGAAAAATAAAAGAAATAAGAATTAAATAAAATAGAATATATAAAATATATTGAATTTTATAACATTATAATAATTTTATTTTAATAAAATTTAACGCTTTCTTTTTTTCTTTTTCTTTGATTTTAATCTCTTTTCTTCTTTTTTTTTCTTTAAGGTTCAAAGGTTCGAACCTTTCCAAAAGGAAAATTTCTTCTTAGAGAAGTATATTATATTACATATTCCAGAGACAATGCAGTAATGAAGTTTTGTCAAAACGCGAAATGACATTTTCCCGGAAAATCCTCCCTTTGACGAAAAGCCCATTGCCAGAGCGACGATTTCCTCATCGGGATGAGCTTTCTCTCTCCCATCTCTTTCTCTCTCTCTCTCTCTCTTTTCCTGCTCAAACCTGCTCGAAATAATTCTCTTTTATTTCCTAACGGTTTAATTGAATTTGAAAAAATCTTTGAATCGTTTCTCTTTTTTTTTTGTTTCGGGGGGCGACGTCGAACCTTTTACCCTTAATGGAATCATTTGAGTTGATTAAATTTTCCGACTTTTCTTTTCTTAGAGCTTCCGGTTTTGTTTTAATGCGTTTCCCATGGCTGAGCGAAACGGGGCTGACCCTCGTTGTACCCGAATTCCTTTCCAAACCGAAGTTTCCACGTTTATACCCGAGATTATAAATATATATATTTTTTTTTAGGTAGAAAAATTTTGATACGCTGAATTCGATTTTTCACGTTTTTTATTTTTGATTAATTAAAAAAATTAATTTTCAAAATTGTAAAAAACCTTAAAAATGAAAATATAACACCACTAAAATGTAAATTATAAATTTGGGGTTATTCTAAATTATAATAATTTTATATAGTTAACTATTAAATTTTATATATTTTTTATATAATTTTATATAAATTATTTACAAAATTATAAATTTTGGGTTTCAAATTGTAATTTGAAGGTTATTTCAGGTTGGCAACTCTGAAATTCGTCTTTGCGGTTTGATTAATTCGGGAATGATTACTTTTCTGCTGAGAATTCCAATTCATTGGTAAACTCCGGACAAAGTGCAAAGAATCATGAGATGAACCGACCTTTGATTTGATGCCGGGAAAGTCAAACAGAGCGGGGATGCGGGGTGAGATTGAAGGCGAAGATAGGAAAGGGGTGGGACGGGGGAGGGGGAGAGGGAGTTCGGCTGGAGCAACGTGTTCATTTTGAATTCGGCTCTCACCTGTTTTTGGAATCTTCGTCAGTTCACCTGAGCGAGTTTAGCATCTGACAAAATGAAATCCTCCCGGAAAAGTCCGGAGATAAGGGAATGGGAAGGCCGGGGGATGAAATTCCATCTGGGACTGCCCGGTCCTCGAATAATATTTCCGGGATGCGAGGAAACCCATTATCCCCCCCCCCCCACTCCCCGCACCCCCCTTTCCCATCAGAAAAACACGGGCCAGCCAGTTTGAAATCTTATATTTTTAACGAAACATTTTCCTCCCCTCGCCTCCCCTCCCCCACTCGCCAACCCCCGTTTCTTCTGACCTCTGAGCCTCCCCATCAAATGTAATAATTACTTCGTTGTTCGGCTATCGTTTCCGGTGATCGATTGTGTTCCCCCTTTGTTTTTATTTTATTTTTTTAATTAAAAAATTATTATTGTGGGAAGGGGATGCAATAACAACCCTCTTCTGGAAAGCAGTGAGTTTTCCCCCGCCTCCTCTCCTTCGGTCCTTCTCTGGATGGAAGTGGAAAGGAGTTCGGGAAAGGGATCGTTAACGGGTCATTCCGAGAGGATTCACTTTCACTTGCAGCCACCCTTTTCGTCTTTCATCCCCTTCAGCCAAAAGACTTTGACTCACCCTGCAGTGCGGCCATAAAAAATCTTTCAGAGAAAAACCGGTCACTCCATTTGAGCACAAAAAAGCATCGGAAGTGTTCCTTTGGTCTTCTTTAAAGGGTGAAAAAGGAAAAAATTTAAAAAGGAGATAGAAAAACAACCCCCGCATGAGCTGATGTGAAGATGTTATGTGATGGCACTTGTCAGGGGTTGAACAGGGGTTTTTGGCCACCCTCGTGGCGACATAAGACATAAGTAATGAGCTCATAAGCTATACATAATTATTTTAATTTCCTTTGCTTAATACTTTTAATTCTCTTTTATCTTTTTTATTTTATAAACGGAGATTTATCTCCCCATCTTATATCTTATCTTCACATTTCATTATCTCCATACTTTCATATCTTTTTAAGACCTCACCTGAGTATCTTTTTATCTCTATACTTTCTCATCTCTTTACCTACATTTCTCCATATCTTCCTATCTTCTTATCTAATTATGTTTTGTGTTTATATTTCCTTATATCTTATGCTCAGATCCTCATATGTCTTTATATCTACTTATTCATATCTTCTTATTTTCTCTTTTTCGAGCCGCTTCCGGTCCACCTTCTCATATCTCCTTCATCATATCTCCTAATTTCCATCTCTCTCTGTTTTTATTTTTTTTATTACCATTCTCTTATCTCCCTCTTTCTGTTTTCCTCTCCCTTTTCCAGCTATCACTTTTCAGCTGTTCTTTGAACTGTAATTTCAGTAATTGGCAAAACAAAAATCCAATAACTGCCAAAATAAAAATTAACTTTCTTTCACCCCCTTCGCAGGTCCAACCCCTCATTGTGATGAGCAATGAGGTTGGCAATGGGGGTTGCAGTCAATGACCTCGGGGAGGGGATGAACACCATTTTAAATTTATTAACTTTTTATTTTTAATATTTTCCCTTTAATGGAATTTCAAGCGACAGCTTCGCCCTTTCAGGGGGTGAGAAATGGCAGTGAATTTTTCCCGGAATGAAAAGCGAACGTCAATAACGGGAAAATTATGGATACAAAATAGTAAATTATTTGAGGGGTTGAAACCCTTCAGAAATTTAATTAAGGAGCTTGCCTCCCCTCCCCAACATCACTCAGGGATGATTTCTAACAAGTGACCACCCCCGAAGAATATTCGCCCTTATTTCCTATTAATGCCTTTTAACTTTTAAACCTTTCCTTTGTTTAATTTGGCAAAATCCTCCGCCCTCCGCCTCCCATTTCTCTCGAGCATAAAAATAAATGGAAAAAGAGAAAATGGCGGCCGTAATCGGAAAGGTATAGTCGGGGCTGAAAGGGAAATAAATGAGATTTGTGCTCTCGCTTTGTTCCCCACGAAATTGAATGCCGAAGGCTCAAGATGGAGCCTGGAAAGGGAGAGATGAAGAGATTAATAGGGTGTGGATTATTTGGGGACAATCGCCCTTTGCACGTCTTCTCTCTTTCCTTCTCTTCTCGAAGCGTTTGTTCCTCTATGACAAAGGTTTTGGCGGGATTCCCGGCTTCGTTCAAATAATGTGGACGGATTCCGCCATCTTGGAGGATCTTTGGCGTTGGCCGTAAATTAAAAGGGGGGCGTTTTCTGTAAATCTTTTCCCTGATTTACGGGGGGAATAATTCTTCCGCAACGGGCCCCACCTCTGCTAAAAATAGTCAACACCTGGTTTTGAGTTTTGGGGGGCGGAGTGTGACAGATGAAACATTTTCCAGATGACTGCCGGTGAAAGAGTTTTCCCCGACGCTTTCATTCCCCCTTTTTCTTCCTCATAAAAATACAAAAGTGTGGGCGAAAGTTTTCCTTTGGAAACTTTTTATCGAATCTGCAAATCTTGCGGAAGTTTACAAAAGAGCGGAAACACACGATCGCAATCAGTTGATTTCTTTTGGAATGCAACTCGAAAACTAAGTTTTCCAAATGCAAAAAATTAGAACCTTTTTGCTGTTGAGTAACTGTTTTTTGTTCTCTTTTGCTTTAGGCTACAATAAACTTATTTATTTTTGTTTATTTACTTATTTATCTAATTGTGGATTTTTTTATATTTTTTTATTTGATTAATTGAGCGTTGTATTTTATTATCTATTGCGTTAGATTTATATTTATTCACTAATTTCCACTTATATTATTTCCATATTTTATTCTATTTATGTAAAATAATTCACTGATTTATTAATATATTTATTTACTTCTAATAGTTTTAAATTTATTTACTTCTAAATCTTCTTTATTTATTTACTTCTTAAATTAAGAGATTTATTTAATTTCTCAGGCCAAAGATACTGTATTTATTACAATGTTTTCATGTTTGTGTTGTAAGTTTATCATTATTATATCTTATATAACTCATAATATTAAATTTAACCGCTTCCATGACTTTTATTTAATATAAAATATTATTGAAAATTTTGCCCTAAATTTTATTTACTACTTCTTAAAATGCTTTTATTTTATTAAGGCAATATTGTAATTTATTTCGGAAAAGGCCCAGAAATATTAGTATTAATATAATATTATATTACTGTTAATAATTATAATTTTGGAAAGTGCTCAGCTGATAAATCCGGTGAAAACCAATTTTCCCCTTTCACTACGACGCTGTTAAAAGTGCATTACACATACAGTATACTGTAATGCCATCGCAGATTCTTTCTTTCTTTTTGACGATCCCACAAATTGCCTGATGCATAATTATCTCTAAAAATCGGCAGTCATTTAAATTAATTAATTCACGAGTAATTTGACTTAGAAAAGCCACGGGAAGTGAAGCACAAAAGCATTTTCCAAGCGAAACATTTTTTGCTCTCGAGTTAATTCCATTACGGGAGAGAGATGATGGCTGCCCACCGGCCTTCATCTCATCAACTTTTTCTTTCCGCCCTTTAGCTGTTGGACGACCCAGAAAAAACCCAATCGCAGGATAATGACAAAAAAAGTGGAAAATGATGAATGAACGGAGGAAAGCGCTCATCATATTGCTGGCCGCCTTTTCGAGATCGGTGCTCTCATGTTATGTCTTCCCAGCAGAGCAACAGGACCCCTGCAAGGACAAGAAGTGCCACTTCGGGGCCCGGTGTGTCCCCTCGGCGGACGGCAAGGAGGCCGAGTGCCGGTGTCCCGAGACGTGTCCCAGTCTGGGGGACCACATCGGCTCGCGTCCCGTCTGCGGCTCCGACGGCCTGGACTACAGGGACCACTGCGAGCTGAGGAGGGCCGCCTGCCTGGCCAAGAGCGAGGTCTCGGTCAAGTACCACGGCAAGTGCGGTGAGTTCGTGCCCATCGCCACTTCACTTAATTATTATAACTTAATTATTAACGGGAGGACGGGACTTTGAGCGCAGATCCATGTGAGAACATCCAATGCCCCGAGCCTGAGATCTGTCAGCTGGACGATGACAGACAGCCCGAGTGCAGGTGCGGAGAGTCCTGTTCCCTCGAATTCACTCCGGTGTGCGGCTCCGACGGGAAGACCTACAGCAACGAGTGCTTCCTCCGACAGGAGTCCTGCAGGTCCAGAAAAACCCTCCGGATCATCTACCGCGGGAAGTGCAGCTCAGGTACGCCCCATCCACTCGCCCCGCTGTCTTCCCGCTCTCATGCCCTCGTCTCACAGGTTTCAACCCCTGCACTTCCCTGAAATGCCTCCACGGGGAGGAATGCGTCATCAACAAGTACGGCATCGCGAGGTGCGAGTGCCCCAACGACTGCGAACCCATCGTCAGACCCGTCTGCGGCAGCGACTCCAAGACCTACGACAACGAATGCGAGCTGAGGAAAGCCAACTGCCTGGCCAAGACCCAGGTGGAAGTGTCCTACTCTGGCGTTTGCGGTGAGTCGGCGGTGACAGCCCCTTTGGCCCCCTCGCCCCCACTCAACTGTGTTTCGCTGCAGGGAAGGAAGGGGCCTGCAGCTCGCATTTGTGCTCGCACGGGGCCCTCTGCGTGGAGCGAGGAGGGAGACCCGTGTGCGAGTGTCCCGTGTGCCCCTCGGAGTTCGAGCCCGTGTGTGGGTCGGATGGGATCTCCTACGGGAACGAATGCAAACTGAGACTCGAAGGGTGTCAGCATCGGAGGGAGGTGTCCGTTCTGTATTCGGGACTTTGCAGTAAGTGAATTTCTCTGAAGATGAAGCTCTTTTTCCCGGAAAAGTAGCTCTATTGTGAAAATATTCCAGATGGGTGCGAAAACAAAAAGTGCGAGTTTTACTCCGTCTGCGAGAGCGACGGTTCGGGAGACGCCAAGTGCATCTGCCCCTCCAGTTGCCCCGAGGTAAGTAGCCACCCCTCCCTCCCTCCCTCGACCCCCACTAATCATCCCTCGTCACAGCCGTTTCAGGACACCCCCGTCTGCGGCAACGACGGAGTCACCTACAAGTCCGAGTGCGAGCTGCGACTGCACGCATGCAAAACGCAGCAGCTGCTCGCGGTTGCTTACAAGGGCGATTGCGGTGAGTGGGGAGGGTTGGGGTGAGCGGGACGGGTGCTGAAGGCTCGCTGTGTTGCAGACCTGTGCCAGGGGGTGAAGTGCAGGTACGGGAGCCGGTGCGTGGCGGGGGAGTGCGTCTGCCCCATCAACTGCTCCTATTCGGAGCCGTCCGAACTCGTCTGTGCGTCGAACCTCGTCACCTACCAGAACGAGTGCGAGATGCAGAAGGCGAGCTGCGAGCAGCCCTCGCATTTGATGCCTCTCAGCGTGTTTTTCTATGGTTCCTGCAAGGAAAAGCTGAGCGTTCCTCTGAGTAAGTTGAGCATGTGTTTGAGACTGGAACGGTCGGGAGGTCAAAATCACCGCTTATTTCCCCTTTTTGGTATTTAAAACAATCAGTCGTTTAATCAGTGAATATGGGTGGTTTCATAAATGACCTCTTCGGGCGTTCCAGTTTTGGTGAAGGTGCAATTTCTAATTTTTGGCATTGCCCGAATAACAGCGACTTCGATAACACCGATAAGAATTAACGTGATCGACACTGACGAACGGAGAAAACTAACCCATAACAAAACTAACGGGGTGCTGGACAGGGAGAGGGAAGTCTGCAAAGACATCCATTGCGATTACGAGGCCTCATGCGAGTTGGGCCCCGACAATTTCCCCCGATGCACCTGTAAGTTCGACTGCCACCACCCCACTGGTGGAGGGAAACTCGTCTGCGCCAGCGATCTCCGCATTTACCCCAGCCTCTGCGCCATGAAAATGGAGGCCTGCCAAAGACAGGAAGAGTTGAGGCTCCGTCCCCTTGAACTCTGCGAAGGTGAGTGCACACACTTCAACCCCCTGCCCGCTCTCACGAGTGCTCTTACAGGTATGCAAGTGAAGCCCTGCAATGGCGACCCGCCCCTCATCGATCGAGCGACCAACAAAGAGTACGACTGCGGTTCCGGTCCCGCGAGACAGGACTGTCCTTCGGGGAGTTACTGTCACCACACCAGGCACTTCGCCAAGTGCTGTAAGAAAGGTGCGTCCTCTCCTTTCCGCCAGCCTTTTCTCGATGCTTAGCTTCTTCTGCTTTCCAGACTTGAACGTGGTGTTCGAGAACTGCGCGGAGTCGTGGTACGGATGCTGCCCCGACGGGAAAACCGCGGCTCAGGGACCCGACAACGCCGGATGTCCGTCGCTCTGCGAGTGCAACAAACTAGGTGGGTATGCTGGATGGGATGCATGCCGATGGGACGATAATGGGCATGGGTGAGCGCAGGTTCCTTCGACGACACCTGCACCGAGGAGGGTCAGTGCAAGTGCAAGCCGGGCGTCGGGGGCCTGAAGTGCGACAGATGCGAGCCGGGATTCTGGGGGCTGCCGAAAATCTCGGAGGGTCATAAGGGGTGCCTCCCTTGCAGCTGTTCCCCGTACGGGTCAGTGAGAGACGACTGCGAGCAAATGACGGGGAGATGCGTATGCAAGACGGGGATCCAGGGGCAAAAGTGCACGGTGTGCACAGACACGAACAAGGTCCTCGGACCGACCGGTTGTGTTTATGGTAAGATGCCAATTTATAATTTAGACGATTAGAACTCTTGTGGAGGTGTTATTCGAATTGATAGAAGACCAACTAGCCGTCGCTGGTACTGAATGGCCCTTACGCCGCTCCACATCGGTTAAATACACCGAACCAGAGGCCCTCAGCAGTCCCCTCTACAAAAGCACGCGCCATCTCATCTTCCCGGATCACAGGTTCATCTACAGCAAAGAGGATAACACCCAGCTCACCTCTGCCAGTCTCTACCACATGTCAGACACCAGTCATGCCGTCCCCTGGAACACTGGTAAGCCGATTCTCACCCTCTCTCTGTCACACCCCCTCCTGACTCTCCTCTCCCTCAGGATACAACTCGGGAGGATACAGACCCACCCCGGCCACCGTTCGAATCACTGCCCTGCTGGGGGACCTGTGCGAAATCACGGCGGACTGTGGAGTCCCTCACAGCGAGTGCGTCCAGGGCAGCTGCCTGTGTCCCGAAGGATACTCGGAGACCCCGGACAGACAGGACTGCCTCTCCCACGAGATTTACTCGACCCCGTTTCACAAAGGCAAGCCACCAACCCTTGCGACGCGGTTCCTGCCTCGGCACCTCTTCTAACGTTGGCTGTGTTTGATTGCAGCCTACGAAATCCCATCGTTTGATGGCAGATCGTACGTGCAACTGAAAAGACTGAAAGCGTACAATAAGCTAACCGTGGAAATAGAGTTTAAGTCTTATGCGAACGACGGCGTTTTGCTGTACACTCAGCAGAAGGCTGACGGTACGGGAGATTTCCTCTCGTTGGCCATCGTCAATGGGTGAGTTTTTTTTTGACGTAAGTTTTTGCCTGGGAGGGGTCAAAATGACTGATTAATTTTATGCCCATTTTTCCATCTTTTTCTCTTTTTACTTTTTTATTATTTGTGTAATTTATACAGTTTATTAATAGTATATTATTATATACTATTTGTATTTATGTTTACTATTTGCTCAAATGTCAAAAGCACTCATTAAAGTCATGTTAATGTTAATGTTAATCAAAATATCGCTTACCGTTTCAGGTTTGTGGAGTTCAGGTACAATCTGGGCAGTGGTGCTGTTGTCATATCCTCACTAGAGAAAATCGAGCTCAAGAGATTCCACAAAATCGTCGCCAAGAGGTACCACAAAGACGGAATCCTCAAGCTGGACGACTTCGAAGACGTCGCCGGACAAAGTCAGGGAACCCTCAAGAGCCTCGACCTCGTCGAAGACGCCTTCGTCGGCCACGTCCCCACCAACGTCTCCAGGTGACTGCCCCTCCCTCTCGCCCCCACACACCCGCCCCCCCACCACTCCACTCACCCCCCCGCCCACTTCCAGGGTCTTCGACAACATCGGCACCGACCGAGGCTTCATGGGCTGCATAAGGAGACTGAAGATAGGGAGACACGTCTTCGAGATGCACGAGGGGAGGGATCAGCTGGTCGAGAGGGTGGTGGGCGTCATGGAGTGCGGGGAAAACCCCTGCTCGCTCCTGCCCTGCAACAACTCGGGAACTTGCTTCGCCATCGACTCCGAGAAATACGTGTGCCACTGCAACACGGAGTACACAGGTACGGATTGAGTGGAGGTATCTGCTTTGCGTTTACTCACAGAGGAACTGTTTCAGGAACCCACTGCGAAACCTGGCTCAACCCTTGCTTGCCCAACCCCTGCGGCTTCGGCTCGACGTGTCATTCCCAGAGCCGCGGCGGGTTCTTCTGCCACTGCGCTCCCGGTCGGAAGGGACAGTTTTGCGAGTTTCGTATGTATCCACTCCTCAGGGTTGTGATACCTTTCGAGAAATCTTACAACTTATCTTTGTGATAGTTGACGCTGAAAACCTCTTGATAAAACCGGCGGACTTCAACGGAGACTCATACATTGAGCTGGCCAAGCTGGAAAATGTCGGACGGTCCTTCTCGCTGGAGCTGTGGGTGCTGGCCAGGGCCCCCGACGGGGTCCTCGTCTACAATGGGCAGCTGCCCAACGGGAAGGGCGACTTCATCTGTCTGTCTCTGCACAGAGGGTTCGTCGTGTTTCAGTTCGACCTGGGCAGCGGTCCTGCCAACATCACGTAGGTTCCCTCCGAATAATCGCTTTTCAAACCTAAAACGATAATTGACAAATATAAAACTTTGCCTTCAGATCGTCCAGCGTGATTTCTGTCGGTTCCTGGCATTCCATCAAAGTGAGCAGGCAGGACAGAGAAGGCACGCTGCAGGTGGACGACGGCCCCATCAGCGTCGGCACTTCCGGCTCCCCACTCAACGAGCTCAACCTGGAACTGCCCCTCTACGTCGGAGGAGTCCCGTAAGTGTCAGCAGCTGCCCCGGCGCTTCCAACCCCTCTCACATCCCTCCTCTGCGCAGGTCGGGCTTCGAAATGAGCAAGGAGATAAAGGCCTCTGCGGGGCTCATTGGAGGGATCCAAAGACTGGTGGTGAATGAGGACTCCTGGGACGATCTCGCGAGCCCCTCTTTGAAGGGGCACAACGTGAGGGAGTATGTGGGGGTCCCGTGCAACCAGTCCTGTCACAACGGTGGCTCTTGTCTTCCCTACATGAACTCGTTCGTGTGTCGCTGCCCGGCGAACTTCGAGGGAAACCTGTGCGAGCAATGTGGGTGAATTGTGGATGGGGGAGGTTTGGTCAAAGGGGGAATATTTATTGGGGTGTTTGGTGACTTTCAGATGTGAGTAAAGCTGCTGGAAGGAGCCCCATCCGAATAACGCCGGAGCAGTACCTCGAGTTTTCGAACAAAGTAGTTAAGAAGTAAGTTTGTTTTATGTTTCCACATATTGTTATACTCGCTTTTTATACTTTTATAACAAATCTAACACAGGCCTTTGGTAATAGAAATAATTTTGTACAACGATCAGGTAAGTTCTGCACTACCCTAAAATTAATTTTCTCACATTAATATAATAAAATAAACGATATAATATGATATAATAAACTGAGGACGTTAATAATATAAATTGGAAGACAATTTGACGCCAACAAAATCAGTTTATTTTTTACGCATCTTTTCTTTTTTTCATCTTTTCCCCTTGTGCTCCTTTTTCCTTCTTTTTCTTTTCTTAGAATATCATAGAAGCGCTCAAAAGAGTGGAGAAAACCCAAAATCAATTCCCCCCCAAAAGCCATTTTTAAGTGAAGTGCCAATAAAGGACAGTGCTAACGAAAAGAAACAGTCAAATCTTTTACTATGTTTTCAGTACTAACATTACTAACACTACTAACACGCATGATTCTGAGGAAAATATAGACTACGAAGAGGAGGAAGACGAAGAGTACGAGGAAGACGACAACGAAGAGGAGGACATGTACGACGACCAGGACGGCAGCAAGTTCTTCGAGGAGGGGTAAACACCGGCACCTCCCCCGGGACATTCCCTCCGTCTCATTCACTCCCTTCTCCTCCAGGAAAAAGGAAGAGCACGTGAACCACTACGAGATCGTCCTGAGGACGAACGAGAGGAACGGCCTTCTGCTCTGGCTGGGGAAGAACAAGTCGTCCAAGATGGACTTCATCGGCGTCGCCCTGGTCGGGGGCCACGCACAGTTCAGCTACAAACTGGGCAGACAGAACGCCACTCTGCACATCACCTCCAAGGTGCGCTTCGCAATTTCATTAACGAAAACCTAACCCTTTAAGCCCTTCAAACCGAAACGTTGTTCCTCAGGTTTACGTGAGCGACAACAAGTGGCATTCGATAACGGTCCACAGAAGGAAACGTCGCGGGCACATTCAGGTGGACGAGGAAGTGCCCGTGAAGGGGGTGGCCGCTTCTTCGACCACGGTATTGACCACCAACGGGAGGCTCTTCATTGGTAAGAATTAAACGTTTGTCCATCCAACAATCGTATACAGCACCGAAAGATATACAGATCGAAAGCATTTTGACAATACTAAATTTTATACTTTCTTAGTTATTTCACTATAAGATCTCATTATGCACACATTTACTTTTTCAGGAGGGGCACCGCAGCTCCCGATCGGTCTGCCAGACGAATACTATCAGGGCTTCTCAGGGTGCATAGAAAGTGTGAAAGTAGACAAGAGGACGCTGGACCTCGTCAGCAATCAGAAGAACATCGACTTCTGCCACGAGAACGAGGTCTGAGCGAGGTCTGAACACTAGTCCGACATTCGGAACCGTTGACTGTTATATATAAATAGATCTTTGTAAGATATTGGATATAAATATAGGCCGTTTAGTATGATCGTGAGAGGAATTAGGATAATTTTTTTATTTCGATAGTTTACCGTGAGAATACATCGGCTATAATGTTTAAAAAATTCAATAACAATTAAATTAGAGAAGGACTAACTTTTTACATATCAGAAAAATATAAGGAAAAACTATTGTTTGTTGTTTTTAAAAGAAACCTTTTCAAATGAAAATTGTTGCAATAAATAGAAAGCTTAATTCTCATAACACAGTCCACTTTGTGAGCATAAAATACCAAAGCTTAAATACACTCTCTGCTATTTGTTAAAGCTCTGAGAAATATGGAATCATTTTGTGACCCCCAAAATTTACATCTGTGACTGTGTAGGCCTAATTTTTTGTTTCAGTATATCAATCCGACTGTAGATTTTTAGTGTTGTAAACTCATTGTATAACAATAAGTTGTTATTTGTAATAAAAAAATATTAACAGCCTTTTTTTTCTCATATCCTGAGTGTAAATCATATCAAATTGCCTGAGGACAAATCATTGATAGGAAAAGCTCAATAAAATACGGTAATTATCTTCTTTTTGGGAATTAACTAATTGTTTAGTATATAATTATCTTATCTGATTAAAGGGTTATATAATCATAAAATTAAGTTGAATGAATCAACATATTTTGATTCCTACGATACAGAAAAAACTATTATAAGGAATTACTCATTAAGTAGTAAAGATTTCCATATATATTTTTTATTCAACTGAAAATACTCAAAGAGGATAACACTAACCAAATGGGGGAGAAAAGGAAAAATTATTTTAAATGACTGGGTGTTCAGGAAAGGGCAAAAAAGAGAAAGAATTGCAACAAAAAAAATACAGAATAACAACGGGGCAGAATAAAGGAATCAAAATGTATACTCCCTACTGAAATTATACAAATATGAAATGAAATAGATTTTTTATTTCACATTTTCTCTTCTATTATTAAACTGAGAGCCATCATTTTATTTTTTTCTGCAGGTAATCCTTCCTCATTTACCAATTCCAAGAGCTCTTTTTCATGATTTAAAAAGGGACATTAACTTTTTATAATCCAAGAGGAAATTCCGTTAAATGTAGCAATAATTTTTAAAACGTGCGTCGTCTGCTTTCGCCGGTCAGCGACAAATCTCCCTAAAATGTCGTTGCTCCGTTGTTTTCTCGTTGATTTTTCTTGTAAAAATGTTTAGGGTGTTAAGGTTTTATTTTAGGTTTTGATTTGATTTTTCAGTCTTATAATATAGAATTCTGTATATATTTAATAATAATGGAGCAAATATTACGAGGCAGTTTCGGGTAAGTTTTAAATCACGTTGATTTTATTATTATATTTGTGAGTAATTTTAGAAAATAGTTTTTTTTTGTCAATTACGAACAGGTAAGAAAAATCGTTTTACCTTTTCAACTATCAAATTGGAATATGTAATTTTAAAGTATGAAATTATTTATTTAAGTAAACTTTTAATGAACTATCTTTCAGTTGTCCTTGGTCAAACATAACTGTATTGGTGTGGCTCTTGGCAACTTTAAACTGTAGTCATTTTTTAGTTAAAATAGTTTGAGTATTTTTTCTTGATTTTCCAGGACAAGCAGTAATTTGATCAAACTACACAAAAAACAAAGAACTCTTAGAAAATGCACTTTATTAATAACCTTAAAAAATGGCCCTTTTGCCAGAGAAGCAAGAAATTATTCTTGTCTGAGAACAATCAAGTCCAGGCAACCACTCCTGATACGTTCAAATCCTGTAGTCATACAACAGTGTGGAATTGGAATGTTTTTAGCTAGGATCATTAAAGGAGCTTTGAAAATTCGTTATTTAGTCCTTGGTGGAGCAGTCACAGGTGGATTAACCCTTCAAAAGGTTCATTTTATTTTTACATTTCAATTTACATTTACATTTTATTTTGACCACTGTTTAATTTGTTTAATTTGTTATGTGATTGTTATCAGAGTTATGAGGAATGGAAGAACAGCTTGCCTGATTTGAAGTGGTTAGACGATTACCTGCCTGATTCTCAACAGTGGAATAGCCTAAGGGTATCATTGATTGCCATTAAAGATAAGGTTAAGGATAATGTAGAAATGGGTGAGTGTTATTTAGACCTGGTTCTCTTTTGATGCTAATTTTGGCTTAAATTGGGGACACCTGTACAATCTTGCATTTTATAAAACTATATAACATTGGATTCGTCTTTTCCTGCAGAATCCCTTTTTTGAGTTATATAAAAGAAATTGTTTCATTTTGACAATTACAGGATTTTTAGTCAGATTTCATTTGTTTATAGGTATAAAAAAAGTCAATTATCATAACTTTATCAAAACTTTTTTTTCTTTATTTATGCAAATTGCAAAAAGTCACCTCAAAAAAGACTAAGATTTTCTTAAATTACTACAAAAAAAGAATCCATTAATATTTGAGAATGTACAGGTTTCCCTGTTTCATACCCTAATTATTTCCCCTTATTTTCATCTTTTCCCAATTTCATTTTTATTAATGTTTCAGACCCCAGATTAAAGCAATTATTTGAAGCTAAGTATAAAAATTACAAAGAATGGTTTGACAACAGACTGGATCAGGCTTTGGAAGCTGCAGAAAAGGCAAACCTTGAAAATCATGAAAAGACTTCCAAATCCAGTAAGTAATTGTCTGTTTTTTATTTTTTCTGCCTTGGAATGCAGATGGTAAATGTGAATTAGAGCAAAATCAGATTGAGTTGATGGTTTTTAACATAGAATGTCTGCAGATTGTTTTACAATGCATGTGATCTTCAATTTATTCTGAAAATATGGCTGAGTTAAGACTTTTTCAAGTTTAAAAAACCTTTATTTGATTTGTGATATTAAAATTAAAATGCTTTTCTCTCCGTTTGTGATTTTAAAGTATTTAATTTCAATTTTGACTATTTTTGAGTTTGCATTTCATCTTATTTAACATTATCTACTGTTTTTGAGTTCTGCAACCTTAAGTTTACTTATATTAATGAGTCCAAATGCTAATTAGCAGAGCAGAAATAAATGACACATATTTTGCTTGCATGAGAAAATGATTTTTTGATTTTAGTTTTTAACAGTAATTATCACTTCTGTTCTTAAATATTTTATCATTTATCAGAATATGCCTTCATTTATTTCTCTGCTTGTTTCAGCTCTTTTCACCTGCTTCAATTCTCACAGTTTGTTTTTCAGTCTTTCGGCAGCTGAATTCCGAAAAACTTAGTATTAATTTGTCGATAACCCATTTGGCTGACCTTTTTTTTTTCACCTTAAAACCCAATCATCCAAAAACACTCAAAAGAAAGGCTGAAGAAAGAAAAGTCTCACTTGTTCACATTTCATCTGCTTTAATTAGACTTTGGCAGGAGTTCTTTTTCTGAATGACTTTAGTGAAACTTAATGGTTTAAGGTCGATTTATTTATTTGCTATAATCTTCAATGATCTAATTTCTAAATTGAAACTAATTTATCAAATAACAAATGCCTAATTTTACAGCCAGAAAGTTTTGGACCAATACATGATCATAATTTGTCCTCATAATTTGTGCACAATAATTTGTTTTATCTTTTACCTTCAAATGAAATACAGATTTTGTATACGAAAGCGCCAAAAGAATTCCTCCGTTATTTGTCAGAATAAATTCTCATACAATTGAGACCTTTTTACATTCAAATTACATAATAAAAACTTACATAAAATGGAAACAAATTTTTAAACATTTTGCACAAAATTTTTGATTTATGACTGTCGGTATTTACATAATATTTAGGAAAGTGATTGGTTTTGTTATTTGACCGTTGGTATTCGTTGGGCAGTTCTCGGAATTGTTGGCCAGTTCCTGGAATCGATGACGTCAACTAACGGTCGTTTTTGTTTCCGCTTTGGGAGTTCGTTTGGAACTCACTTTTTCTAGTTAATTATTAATTACTTCAGATAGGGAGTTTTATTGGCAGTATGATGAAGCGTTAGGAAGTAACACAAAAGATTTATTTCAGGTGAAAAATTGATTGTTCCTCCCCAAAACTATTTTCAAAGATCAAATTTGATTTCTTGGTCAGAAGTGCTCTAAGTGCATTGGTCAGAAGCTTTCTTTCTGGAGGTGATGTTCTTTTTAAAAAAGTAACAGTAGCACTTTTTGCCATCTCTGATGTATATTTTGTATGTCTCACCCTCTGTTCAGTCTTTATTCTCACGCCTATACCAAAATATTCTGTTCACAATTATTTTTTATTTTCGCATTTTTTATTTGCTATAGGTTTTGGCGAGTTCCTGAATAAGGTCTACTCAGGTCAGTCGAACATTATTTAGTACTTTGGGGAGTTTTTTTCTTTCTGGAATCACTAACTCATTGCTTTTGGAAAAGTGAACGACCCGGTGAAGGCTCACGTGTTTGCCAGGTTCAGGACAGGTTTTGCCTGCAACAGATTTTTTATTTTAAGTCAGCAAAACGGGGCTCTGAACTTTAAAGTTCCGACAAAGGGCCCCGAATAAATACTGTATTTATTTGTTTTGTGATTGATACGTCAGAGGTTGCGAGATGCTTTTTGTGACAGTGGCAGACCCAAGGCGTTTTGTTTTAGCTATTTTGCTCTCCATAGAGATGACAGATCATTTTTTTAACCCAATATTGTAAAAAGCAACTCTGAGTGTGCCACTGCTGTCATCAATTGTGGAGTGGGATTTGTGAAATTGTAACTGCTTTATTTATTTAACTGTTTTTTTTATTGCTTCTCACAATATTTTATACTCTTTGTGTTTCCTTCACGGCAAACTAGCGCTTAAGTTATGTTTGAGCAGTCAGAAAAAGTAAAGGCTCACCTGGATGAACTTCCTGGATCGCTGGACATTTAAATCCAAAAGTTTTGAATTGTCTGAGAGTCTCCCACAACCTGATTGTGTTGTCGCATCAGTTTTTAAACCGCCGAGAGTAAATTGTGTGAAAGCTCGAAAGGTTTCTGTTTATTTGTGAATAGGAAAGAGCACCTAAAAAAGAGCAATCCGTGCACTGAATGAAAGGTGGCATTTTAAGTAACTTCCGCTTATAAAGAGCTTTTTTCTCAGTGACGAGGTTAACTCATAGGTTGTAAGGGAGAGGTTCAGAATAAGCAATCTAAAACTCCATCACGAAGTGTCGGGCACTGCTTTTTTCTGAATTTACGTGGTTTTGGCAAAAAAGGAATACATTAATGTTGTTTTGTTTTCATTCAGAGGTGGGGCACACGAAGCTTCACGCCATTTCGTTCGGATCGTCTGCCTCCTCCCGTAAGTGTACTTTCCTCCTTTCAACCCTCTCCCCCAATCAAGGCAGATAATGAGAAACTTTTTACCGCAGCCTCGAGAGATAACGAAATGATGAGCATGCAGCTGAAATACCAGAAGGAGCTGGAAAAGCTGGAAAAGGAAAACAGAGAGCTGAGGAAACAGTTGCTTCTCAAGCGCAGCAAAGTCACGTCGAAAGAGGTGAAAAAATCGCTCATCGATATGTACTCGGAGGTTCTCGACGAGCTCAGCGAATACGACAGCAGCTACAACACTCAAGATCACCTCCCCAGGGTGGTCGTGGTCGGCGACCAGAGTTCCGGGAAAACTTCCGTTCTGGAGATGATCGCGCAGGCGAGGATATTCCCGAGGTGGGAACACAATGCACAACCCCGCACCCCTCACTCTGCCCCATCTCACGGCTGTTCTCTTGCAGGGGGGCGGGCGAGATGATGACCAGGTCGCCCGTCAAGGTGACTCTCTCCGAAGGCCCCTACCACATCGCCCAGTTCAAGGACTCCGCGCGGGAGTTCGACCTGACCAAAGAGAGCGACCTGGCAGAGCTGAGGAGAGAGGTCGAAATGAGGATGAAGAACAGTGTCCGGGACGGGAAGACAGTGTCTCACGACGTGATATCAATGAGCGTCAAAGGTCCGGGTCTTCAGCGGATGGTTTTAGTGGACTTGCCGGGAATAATCAGCGTAAGGGCGGAGAGGTTTCCTCTGTAGAGTTGGAGCCGCACTAAGAGAATGTTTGTCGGATGCAGACTGTGACGGTGGAGATGGCCAGCGACACGAGGGAGGCCATCAAGCAGATGACTCAGACCTACATGAGCAACCCAAACGCCATCATTCTCTGCATCCAGGACGGGTCGGTGGACGCGGAGCGCTCAAACGTGACCGATTTGGTGTCTCAGGTGGATCCCCAAGGGAAGAGAACGATTTTCGTCTTGACGAAAGTGGACGTGGCGGAGGAGAACCTGGCAGATCCTCAGAGGGTGAGTCGCCCTATTGCCCCCCGTCCAGAGGGCGTTTTCCATCCTCGTCTCGTTCCAGATAAAGAAAATCTTGACGGGGAAACTGTTCCCAATGAAAGCGCTGGGTTACTTCGCGGTTGTGACGGGTCGAGGGAGGTCAGACGACTCCATCCAAGCCATAAAAGACTACGAGGAGAGGTTCTTCAGGAGCTCTAAGCTCTTCAAGTAAGTCATGGCAAAGGGTGCACGGAGCAGTGAGCGGAGATGTTAATAATGATTTCTCTCCAGCGATGGGATGGTGATGTCTGCCCAGGTGACGACCCGCAATCTGAGCTTGGCTGTCGCCGAGTGCTTCTGGAAAATGGTTAGAGAGACTGTGGAACAACAGGCGGACGCATTCAAAGCCACTCGCTTCAATTTGGAGGCCGAATGGAAAAATAATTTCCCGAGGTAATTTTCCTTTTTTTATTTCACAGGTTATACTCTTGTTTAGACAATCAGCGATATGGTCTTTCATGTATTTATTGCTGTCTTCTTACACGTTAGGTATTGAAATTTGAACAGGTTCCTCTGCCGTCGTTGCACCTCCCGTTCTTGTCCTAGATATCACCTCTTCGCTGAAAACTCTATGGTTTTTTCTGAATGGTTATTTCAGGTTGAGGGAATTGGACCGTGATGAGCTCTTCGAGAGAGCCAGGGGAGAGATCTTAGACGAAATAGTTAATCTTTCTCAAGTCAGCCCCAGGCAATGGGAGGACTTGCTTTGGAAAAAACTCTGGGAAAAGGTCTCAACGCACGTCTTCGAAAACATTTATCTGGCTGCTGCTCAGTCCGGGGACATCGGTGAGTTCTTAAAGTTGTTTTATAAATGCGTCCCACCTAATGATAAAAATTGGCTTGTTTATCAGGTCAGTTCAAAACTACGGTCGACATTCGGTTGCGACAGTGGGCCGAGCAGCAGCTTCCTCAAAAGTCCGTCGAGGCCGGGTGGGAGGTCCTCCAGGATGAATTCCGTCAGTTCCTCAACAAGGCGAAGAGCTCCAAAGACCACGATGATCTCTTTGACAATTTGAAACAGGCCGTGGTGGACGAAGCCTTGGCCAGCCACACTTGGGAGGACAAGGTAAGGAGGCGCATCGCGCGAACCCGAACAACACCCCCTCAAACGCGCCCTATGAATTCAGGCCAGCGAGACACTGCGTGGCATTCAGCTGAACACTCTGGAGGACAGATCCGTGAGCGAGAAGGAGCAGTGGGACGCGGCGGTCAAGTTCCTGGAGACCAGCGTTCAAGAAAAGCTCGCGCAGACAGAGACCATTCTCAAGGAGATGTTCGGCCCGAGTGAGTGTCTCGTGTGGAGCTTTGGTGGAGCGAGGGATGGTCTCAAACAGAGGTTTTGCGGTTTCAGGTGCCAAGGAGAGGTGGATGTATTGGCTATCGAAAACTCCGGAGCAGACAAAGAGAAGCGCCGTCAAAAACGAGCTAGATAAATTGCTCAAATCGGACTATGTAAGTCGAATGGGTGTGCGGGTACACATGACAAGGGACGAAGACCCTTAGTTAATATTTAGGGAGTAATTTTTGGTTTTTAAAGTTTTATCTAAGAAAACTTACATATTTATTTACTTATTTATTCGTTTATTTTATGTTTGTTTTGCTAATTTATTTATTTATAATGCTAATTTTATGTATACTCTGTGCCTGTTATCTCTGTTGTACGTTTATAATCAGCTTTGATGCGATGTTTTTACATTCCATAATGTCTGCTGTGGCAGTGGCAAACCAATTTATTATTATTCATTATTCTCCAGAACCACCAGCCATCGCTGAACTTCGACGAGCTGACCACCATCAGGAAAAACCTTCAGACCCTCGACGTCGACGTCGACGCCGAGTTCATCAGAGAGACGTGGCATCCCGTCTACAGGAGACATTTCCTCAATAAGGCGCTCGCCAAGGTCTACGACTGCAGGAAAGGCTTCTACATGTACCACCAAGGGCTCGAGTCCGAGGTGAGGGGGCGTTGCCCGGGGGGATCGCTGGGGCCCCGTGCGCAGGCGAAGGTGAACGAAACGGTGTTTCAGGTCGACTGCAGCGACGTAGTTTTGTTCTGGAGGATCAAGCAGGTGCTGAAGGTGACCTCGAACGCTTTGAGGCAGCAGGTGATGAACAGGGAGGCGAGGAGACTCGACAAGGAGATTAAGGACATTCTCGAGGACTACAGCCAAGACCAGGAGAAGAAGGAGAAGCTGTTGACGGGTCGACGTGTCACTCTCGCGGAGGAATTAAGTGAGTTTTAGTCAATTAACTTCCGTTTGTTGTGCCTTTTCGTTAAACGTAATTGTATATTTTATTTTTATGTGCTTTTTTATGTATATATACATAGTAAGTGCGCAATCAGTTTATCAGTAGTTATTTATGACTCGACCTGATAGTTTAGTTTACAGAGCAATTTGTACTGTTTCAGAGCGAGTACGGCAAATACAAGAGAAACTGGAAGAGTTTATTCAAGCACTGAATAAGGAAAAATGAAAGTGGGAAACTTTCTGCAGAGGTAGGAGTTGTCCTCGAGGGGAAAGTGCACAAGCAAATAAATAAAAGGTACATTTTTTTAATAATTCTATTGTTCGCAGATGAATAGTCGGAGTGGGTGAGCCGGCGCTGTCGAACGCAGTGCGCCAGACAGGATTGCGTGAGGGAGATCGTTGTGAAATCAGTAAAAATGAGAATAAAATTGAAATAAAATTTCTAGTCTCAGTCAAAGAGAGTGATCATTGCCATTTTTTAAGTGTCTGCATGTGTATGTGTGTCCTCAAAGTCCACTTGCAAAATATTTAGGCCAAGTTGGACGGGTTTATCATGTTTGACATGTGCACAGCTCCATTTTTACAAAATTATCAGTTCCCCAAATGCAAACAAAAGGAAAAAGTGGAATTATACCAATTAAATTCCAATATATAATTCCAATAACAGAAAAGGTTACACATAAGTCAACCCTTTAACGACCAAAGCTAACAGAATGTTCTTAAAATGCTCACATTTCCTTTAGATTTCCAAAAATTTAAATATTTTTGGTGTGAAAGTGATTCAGATTTTCACTTTTTCTTTCTCCGAAATTCCGGTCCTTAAAGGGTTAAATTCACCTTTGTTTTCTTCCCTTAAAGACAATTTCTATCACTCAGTCACTGTCCAAAGAGAAAATATTGTGCATCCTCCACATCCGTTACTGCGATTTCCGGAAGTGGTTGCTCAACGGACCTTCATCCGCGTAGCCCGCGATCTCCTGAGGGATTATCGCGCTCTCCTCCACCCCAGTGCAAGGCCGACACATGCACTCCAGCGGCGCCTTCGTCGATACCTGAAATCACAACCCTTTCAGCGAACGCCCGCACCCCTCGCCCATCGCATCCCCACCTTCCGGAACTTCCGCTCCCCGGGCTTCGCCTTCGGGACAGAACAGCGACACCGATGCTTCCCTCTCCCCGCTCTCCTGACAGCACATGCAGGACCTCTCCATCTGCCAGATCTTGCTCCCAGAGACCTGAAACGAGCGCTCGCTTGAGCAGGGTGCGGCCGGAGAACCGGAAGTGGCTCCTACCTGGAGGTAGCTGCTGCATCTTCCGGTGCAGGCGAACGAGGGGATGGGTTTGGGGACGCAGCCCGGGTACTGCAGGACGTGGATGACTGGGGTGACCTGGCAGTCGTCTGTCGCGACAGAGTTCTGGATGGCGTGGTCTCCGTTGGCGAAGAGCAGGGGGCCCCAAACTGCTACCAGGAGAGCTGAATCACGGCAGACACTTAATCGCCTTCGAGAGAGAGTGAATGAGAGAGAGAGAGAGAGAGTTACCTGTTTCTATTGTCGAGCGGAGCGACATTTCCGAAGGGATGAAGAGCGTCCAAGGGTGAACGAGCGACTGGCGTAAGCGATTTAGCTGAGGCGAGAGACTCGATGGGGGTCAGCAGCCTTCTGCTTCCTTTCTTCGGCGACGCCATTTCTCCGTGTTTATGTTCCGATATGTACATTCTAACAACATCCTTCTCCGGCTTTATTGTTTCAGTCAATCCTTTCTGAACATTACAATCATTGTCTTTGTCCTACTTTGGTTATAATTATTATTCTATTAATATACATCCTATAATAACATTTGCATTTACACGAAATCACTTTTAGTTATTTATAGCGCTTTTTCTATTACGTATATTATAATAGTAATATGGTGGCTACCGTGGCTATCGAACTCAACAAAATTATTCCGGTATAATTTTAGTCTGTTAGTGGCTTTATTATGGAATAATTGAATTAATATATTAATAATATATTTTGCAGTTATAATTTTTTAAAACAAAAAATAAATTAATATTATTATATTTATTTTATAAATATTATATATCAAAAATAAAAGGTTGTAAAAATTAAAAGAACTGTAATTAGGCTTTGCAGTATATATATATAATTATAAATATGATAAATAATGTATTATAATTAATAACCGGCGCTCTTTTCGTAAGAATTTGGTGGTCGGGGGTGCTCTTTTTCGGTTCCACTCTTTTCCCACTGTTAGTGAGTAAAATGTAGTAAAAAATTGGATGTCTGCCTCGCAAAACAATCTTTCAACATTTTTCAGATAAATAACGGTTCGAAGTGAATGAAAAAAAATTACAAAACAAATATTAGGGCGTTTTCTGTTCAGTTAACAGTTACTGAAACGGCCGTTTCATAGTTTCCAACATAGTATAAAGTATAACAGATATGGAAAAAATTAACCCTTTCCACCCCCAAGCCTTTTTTTCTTTTTATTCTACGGTAACAGTTGTAGGAATCAGCTCTGTTGCCACGTTTTCGTATTAAGTATGAGGCGGCTTTATCAAAAATTTAAACTGTGTCGAGTCTCACTCAATAGTGGAGTGGAAAGGGTTAATGTAAGAAAACACGAACAGAAAAGAAGTAAGAGACAAAATGAAAGAAGTTACAAAGAAAAGGAAAAGCTCAAGAAAGAATGAATACTGGGAAAAAGATAAGCCGATATTCTTTGGCTCAATTATTGAGCAGAATGCGCACCTGTACCACCTGATGCCTACATGAAAAATCTCAGGATCGACGGCCAAAAAACAACTCGTTCATTCATTTTAATTATTTATTGATAATTAATTCAGGTAAAAGGGTTTCAGCGCGAGAAATCCCCACATTTGGAGCACTTGCAGTCGTTGGGCTCTTTCAGTTTTATGTCCATGCTCTTATTCTCGTCCCGGGTCAGTCTCATGCCGTCAGGGTCGTAGCAGTGCGTGAGAGTGATTATCCTCTCCCGAAGGAAGCTCTCCCGGCAGCAGTAGCACTCCTGGAAGAGAGGAGGGCAGAGTGAGGGCGGTTGGGGCGCTCGGGGCGCTCGGGGTGGCACTCACCTTGAGGAACCCGGTCGGGGTTATCACACTGGGCTGCACCTGGGAGTTGCACGCGCCCTCGCATTTGTTCACTGATATTTCTCCATTGCAGGTTCTCTGCAGTCTGCCAAGCTCGTCGAACTCCTCTTGCGGGAAAGAAAGCGATAAGAGATAAGATGAGAGAGAGCAGGTGAGCGAGGCGAAAGGGGCCTACCTTTTATTATGTGTATTTCCGAGGGGAGAGTTTCGCAGAGCTCTTCTTTGTCAGCAGCGGCTTCCTTCGCGATGGCGAGCAGTGATAAACCCAGAATGAAACATGCTTGGGTGAGCTGGAAAGGAGAGAGCAAAGGGTTGGAGGTTCTCTCGAAGCGAAGCGGAAACAAAACTCTTACCATAGTTCGTCGTCTTCTGAATGGCGGTGGGATTGAGTCTGAGGAAAGCTCCTCTTTTGCTGACATCGCCAGAGGAAAGCTGTGATGGTCCTGCGCGTTGGAGTGCTGACACGATCCGTCTTCGGGCACAGCATGGAATGAACTATCTCAGGTAATCCTTTCCGGAAACATTTATTTAAAAATTATGCTTGTGCACAGGGGTTGCAACTAACCATTATAAAAATTATTAAATTATTAAACATAATTATGTAATTATTCATTAATAATGGTAAATAATATAATAAAAACGATGGGTATAATTTTATAACTAAATTTTTTAGCCTTTTTGTATTTTAAAAAATGTGCAGTTTATAATAAGTAATTATGCTACTGTTAGTGTGTAATAAAATTTGTTCATTTTTTCTCCTTTTTATTCATTCTTTCTCTTTATTTATTCTTTTCTTCTCTTTCTTCCATTCTTTTTTTTTAATTTCGTTTTTTATTCGCAAAAAGCCATAAAAGACGACGAGGTTTTATGGGTTAATACATTAATAGGATTTATGAATTTCAAACAAACGTTCAAATAATAAGTTACATAAATATTAAAATTATTATATACTTTAACATATTATATATTGAATAGATATATTAAAATATATCTGTATTATTTATACAGAAGAGCATATTCGAGGAGGCCGTTAATTAAGTTCATCTTTTCAGCCTCGGTATTTGCCAGTTCCAGTGACAGCCACTCTGAACGTCGTTCCTCCCCGCCACCCCCTCGTCACCCCCCTCGCCACCCCCCGACAGGCGCCCGATGTCCGATCAGCAGCAGTCATGCTGAAAGTCAGCACCCCATGCGGCCGCCTCCCATCACGACGACATGAAATATGTGTTTGTCTCTGCAGAGAACCTGCGGATGTCCGGGGTCGACCCCATTGAGCCACCCCTCCTCGCCTCGAGGGTCGCACACCCCCGACAAAAGATATTTGCTGTCGTCAGGTGACCCAACAAGGCGGTGGATTTAATGTTCTCTTTCATCTCATACTCTTCTTTATCTGTTTTTCTCTATCTTCTTTCTTTCTTTTTATTCTTCTTTTGTCTTCTTTTATTCTTCTGTCCCTTTTTCTTTTTCTTCTCCTTTTTCTAAACTTTCATCTATTAAATTTTAATTTGTTTTTCATATTCTTTAAATTTTTTTCTACTTTATCTATCCTTTCTTCATTTTCTTCTTCATCTTTCTATTCCCTACTTTTCATCTTGTTCTTCTTGCACGCCTTCCTTTTTTTCTTTTCATGAATCAGATTCTTACTATATCAAAGTCATCTTTCGCCATAGATTTCCTCTCGGGAGATATTTGTCAAGAATTTGGGAACAAGAAGGAAGACAAACGCTCGAATCCAACCATTTTCCAACTGGACAAAGGAAAGCTCAACACTTCCCTGTCTTTCCTTTCCTCCGACCACCGTTTCGCAGGAGCAGTTCTTCGGTCTCGGCCGCCTCCCCTCCCCCGTGCACCTGTGCAGGTGTCATGGCGGGGCTCCCCAGTCACGGGACTCGTCACCGGCGCGGTTCGTGAGTGAGCAATCAGTGCTGTGTTGTCGTCGGCGGTGAGCGGTGCAGGCACCGGTGATTCGGGCGGTGTTTCGTCGGTGCGAGTGGCAGGCGCTTTGTTTATGCGTTGGAAAGAGTGTCAGGTTTCGTAATAGTTCGTGCGAGTGTGCGTTTTGGTGAGGAGAGCTGCGTAGTGGCGACAGCGGCCGATTTCCCGCGAGCCGTGTTCGGAAAACAATCAAAACGGATTTCTTCAGGACAAATGTCATCGGTGTTTACTGGGATAAGATGGCGCCCCTATTCAAGGATTCATTCTCGGTAAGGAGTGTTTTTAAACGGTTTTATAATTAACCTCTTCGGGGAGACCGACATCCACCCCCTGGTCTCCTGTTCATCCCCAAATCCCTTTTTTACCCTTTTCATGTCGCTCTGGTTTTTCTTCACTGAATAAAGAGCACTCGCTGTTGGGGTTCCCACAGGAAAATCATAAAATATTATAAAAATTAATTAAATATAATTTAAATTTAAACAATTTTCTAATTTAATTAAAACAAAAAATTTTTTAAATTATATTTCCGTTAAATAATATTTATATGAGTAAAGAGTAAACTTATAAGAGTAAACACGCAATTGTATATAAATAAGTTGATAACAAATTTAACATTTTATTAATAATAGTAATTAATAATAATAATTTTATTAAAGAGAGAAAGAGTGAAATTATTTTTTATTTATTTTTAATTAGGTGTTATAATTTTGGTTATATTTTTACAATTACATTGTATTTTAATGTATTTTTTCATTATTATTAATTTTAATTATCAATCAAATATAATTATTCTTTTAAGATTTTTTGAATTATTTAAAATATTTATAAATCAGTTACAAATAATTATGTTTTTATAATTATAATTTTTTATTTAATGACAATGCCGTATAATTTTATAATTAAGAACAATTGAAATTTATTATAAAATTTAATTTTAATTAAATTTAATTAGTATAGATTATAAAATACGGATAATATTTAATGATAATGATGAGATAATTATGAGAAGTATTTCATACAGTATAATTTTTTTAATATATTTGCTTATTAAATATTTATGTATATATAATATTTTAATGTTTTTAATTTTCTGTTGTTATTAAAAAGTCGGATACATCTTTTTGTATTATTAAAAGATTTTTCTGAGATTTTGTTTGAAAAAAAAACAAGCAGACGATTTTGTCGCTGATCTCACGAGACACAACCCAAATCCGGAGATTCTTTCAGCATTAAACGGGTTAGAGAGCGCTCCCTGCCGCCGGTGGGTATTTGGGTTATACCCAAACGGGGTCCCTCCTCCATGTTTGTTTACCAATACCACCGATGAAATTACCATAATTACGCGGCTGGCTGGCTCGTCAATCGCCAAGGCCTCCGCCATGTTTTCTAAAGCCCCGTTTATCTTATCTTGTTTTCCCAATGACGATCGCTGAGACAACACTTTCCGAGAACCATTGCAGAGGGAGGGGTGCCAGGGGTGCCGGATGAACCCGGAAGGATTGGTTACCTAACCCGACTAATGGGTTCAGGATCGGCACAGGTGCGACCTTGAGAGATTGGGCAGGAGTGGGAAAAGATGAAGAAGAGAGGAAAGAGAGAAGAAGAAACATAAAAGGAACAGATACAGCAAAAGACAAATGGATAAATAAAAAAATGACTAAGGAGATATAACAAAAGGTAAATAGATAAGTAAATTAACGCATAGGTTTTCTGATGGTGCGCTGACGTCGATTGGCCCAACGGAAGGTTGCATTTCAATTAAGGTTTCTCCGATCGATCGGCGTTCACTTCCGGTGTCATTAGAACGCTCCGCAATCGCATTAAACAGTTGCACACGAATAATTTAATTAAGAGAAAGAAAGCTAATTGGGAATGCAAACGAGGCAGCCATGTTCGGTCAGGAGCGAATGAGGGAGCGGCGAGCCCTCGCTCTCGAATGTTGGCACCACCGCCTCCCTCCGCCCCTGCGCACCCGCCATTCGACTGCTTGTTAATGAGGTCTCGGAGGTGGGTCAATGGGTGAGGGTGAGTGAACTTCCCCGGCACGTGAGTCGGTGTCCGTGGAAGGATTTATGGCGGTTGTGGGTGTCTGAAGGTGAAACGGTATCTCTCGTCGAACTGTGACAGACGTGTGACCTGGTTAGGGCAGCCTTTCCTTCTTTGTCTGCAGCGTTGGCTGGGACGATTTTGGGGAAAGTGGGGGAAAAGAGGAATGCCTCCCTCACCCCGCAACCCTCACGGACAGAGCGGGTTATAAAAGAAAGAAAGAAAAAGAAATGGGAAAAGGAGAAAAAGATAAAAATTTATTAAAAAGAAAAAGGATAGAAAATGGGCATAAATGAAAGAAACAGAGAAAAAGAGGAAAAAGAGAAAAAATGAAGGCAAAGGGAGAAGCGATAAAAATCATTAAAAAAAGATTAAAGGAAAAGAAGAGAGGATAAAAATAAAACAGGGCGAAAAGATAAAAACTGAGAAAAGAAAAAGAGAGAAAAATAAATAGAAAGAGAGTTGGAATAAAAATTATTTAAAAAAATAAATGAAACTGAACAAAGTGAGGATAAATATAAAAATTGGATAAAAGATGAAAACTGAGAGAAAAATAAATAGAAAAGAGAAAGAGAAAGAGAGAAGCAATAAAAATAAGAAAAATTGAAAAGAAAATTTCGAGCAGAAGGAAAAAAAAGAGAGAGAGAGATTTAAAGTTGTTGTCCCCATGGTCCCACATGAGGACAGAGAGGTGACCTCCATGCAGCGGTCATCGTGGCCCTTCCGCCGGACGGAAACTCTTTCACACTCCGCCATTCCGCCATTGGCATTCACCCGTCGATCGCTCCTTCCGCCACAACTACCGTTCCCCCATGAACGCCTTTTGGGGCAGCCACGTCCACGCTGCCCTCTTTCTCTGCCTTCTGTCCATGGCAAGACCCGGAAATGCACCCACCACCACCCCCACCCCTCGCCCCCAACCCGCCACAAAGCAACGCCAGGCCAATCCTCTTCACATATTTATCTCATTAAGCGCTGTCGGGCGTGGGGAGCGACTGCTCCATAAGCTAAGCATGGGTGCGCTCTGGGCCCTCGCGCTCCTCTGGGAGATGAGTTGGAATCTGTTCAGAATGGGATCAGTTGGGAGCCGGGCGGGAGGCTGAATGGGCTAAATTAAGCACTGGTGTTGGCTGTCGGCCATGGGAGAGTTCAGTTGGTCGTGGGCCCTCGAGTGGTGCTGTTTTCTGTCGTTGATCGTTGTGTTGGTGCTGTCGGGCAGAGGCGCAAAGCGCTTTGTATGGTGTCTTTTTGCTCTTTCCTTCCTATTCTGCCTTCCCTATCTGCTTTTCCTTTTCATTCATCTCACCGAAAACCGGAGAAATCACCACTTTCACTAGAAAACATTGAAACGAGACAGAAAACCTGGGAAAGGCCGGCCGCAAATACAATTGACTTTTGTTTCACCGCCCCCGCCACCACAAAACGCACATTATGACGCGGGGGAGGGGGGGGAGAGGGGGGGAAGACGCTCGCATTCCGGGCATAATTGGTGGGCAAACAATCCCTCGATGGCCGCAGGTACCGATAATTGTACCGTTTTATTAAGAAATATCCAGAGCATGACGAACATATATTTTGGTCACTGGTTTTAATTTAAAGTTAATGGCGCCCGCGCGCTTTTGTGCAACGTTCGCGCGGGCAGTCGCTGTCAAAGAATCGAGAAATGCGGTCGTTGGTGGTGTCTCGGAAGTGGTGATCGGGTGAAGGAATGTGGTGTTGACACTCACATCGGCCTTGGCTTGCTCAAATACGAAATATGGAGAGGCATTCGCTGTCGTTGATGTCAGCTTGTTTAAGTAACTTCTTTTCCGGCATTTTCTGATCCGCGGCCATCTTGGAACTACCCTAGTACAACACTTTTTTATTTTTGGCTGTAATTCGTTCATTTTTGCTCTTTCCCGTCTTCACTTTCTGGGAATTTTCTGTCTCTAAAATCTTTATTTTATTAAAATTAAAAGCAATAGTCGTTTCTTTTTATAAACAGACTTTCTTTCCTTCTTAGGAGATTCCCGTCTATCTTTTCTTTTATACAATGCTCCTCTTCTTCTTTTTCTTCTATGTTCACTATTTTTTCATTTCATTTAATTTTAGTTCTTCTTCTTCTTTGTTCTCATTGTTCTATTTTTGTCTTTTATTCATTCTGTTGCTGTTACTGAATTATAGTCCCTTAATTCAAAAGGCATTCTATTCTATTCTAAATCGATGCAGTTCCAGTCCAAGGGCTGCGCCCTCTGGGGAAAGGCCCCTCAAAGGGCGCTCCGGGCGAGAAAGTATTTAATGCCTCGTCATGCTCTCTTCTGAGAGGAAGAACGCTTCCGCACCTGTAATTCTTTTCTCGTGACCTCGGCCGGCCTAATCGTGATTCACATGAAAATGAAAAAAATGCCAAAAGACTCGAGGACCAACATGTGGCCTCGTTCTTTTGGCTGTTCTTTCGCCATTCAGACACCCCCTTCCCCTCTTCCGATGGGGCTCAAAATGTGCCCCTTTGATTAACCTTATATCCTCGCAGGTGTTCCCCATTGCACTCCACAAAACATACGGAGATCTCATGAACAGTGTTTAACAAGTGAAAATGTGCGACAAAAGGTCGGATTGTGAGGGAACCTCGGGAAGGGGCTCCGACCCCCCCAAACCGAACAAATCCACCCTCCACACTCTCCTGGGGAACGCCAAAGTGATAGCGACGCCCGAGGAGGACAAACCGCGGGAGACGAAACCGGAAGTGGAGAGGAAAATCCAGAAAAACGTGTCCACCCTCTACAGGATCATCTCGAGTCAGAACGTGATATTCAGGAAACCCGAGGAGAGGGAAGAGGGGGAGGAGAAGAAGAAAGAAGAGGAGGGGATTGAGTACGAGGACATCATCGAGAACCAGCACTTTGAGAAGGAGAACCAAATGAGCATCGCCGAGAACGCCATCTATTACGTGGAGGACAAGGAGCGCAGCAAAGCCAGGAAGAAGTCCACCGTCGAGATAACAATATTCCCCAGCAGCGAGAGATCCAAAAGGGCGCAGTCGGCCATCGAGTCCCCGAAACCCACCCCCGATGTGTTCTCCATCCGGAAAACCAATTCCACAGACGCCCCCGCCGATTTGGGAGACTTCTCCGGCATTCGCTTCTCCTTCCTCGATGCCAAAGCCGAACACAAAAACCGCGACTCCATCTACGACACCATCGACGAGTCCAAGAACGAGAAAATCCCCCCGGACTACATCGCCATGTCCGAACCCCCTCTCGAGAACCCCTATTCCTCCCCCCGATCCTCCCTCAAGTCCAGAAGCCCACCGCCCCACGAGGACTACGTCGTCGCCGACAGGGACGACCACGACAGCTCCGGCGAGGACTCCCAGCTCTTCTACGCCGCCTCCGAGGTGCTCAACCTCCGCCCGCCCACGCCCTACAACCCCAGGAAAGACTCCTCCGACTACGAGGACCTCGACATAGAGAACGAAACCCTCCCCGAAATACCCTCCCCCCAAACCGAGGACTACGCCGACGTCGACGCCAACGACTACTGCAGGCACCGCGACCAGAACCGGAACAAACTCGCCCCCAGGGACAAGAAAACCATCCTGAGAGTCCGCTCCAAGATCAACAGAGCGTGGAAGTCGATGAAGAGCTGGATAAACGAGGAGAGGGAGCTCAAGGAGGCGGCCCCTCGCCCCCCGAGGGTGGAAACCATAGAAGTAATCCGAGAGAAGGTCGCGGAGGCAGCGGTCGAGGTCGCCAACGGAAGTGCGACACCGGTGTCGGAGGCAGCGCCCGCGTTCGGCTTCTCCAACGAGGACATCCGTTTCCTGGAGGCGGAGCCGGGGGGCGACAGCGGGACATATGTGGACATGACGCGGTCGCAGGGGGATCTGCTGTCGACGCTGCTGCGGAAGAAGCGGGAGGGGAGCTCGGGGGCGGCGTCCTTTCGGAAAAGCCGATTCTATCCGGAGGTAAGTGGTGCTGTGCTTTGAGAGCGGACGCCATATTGGAAACGGTTAATGAACGGAAAGAAAGAACGGGGAAATCTCGTGAGACGAGCGATTTCCTGTGACTGTTTGTTGTTGTCAGGGAAAAGTCGACGATTCACTCTCACTTGACACATTTTCCCTAAAATAATATACCAGACTGACTTATATAATATAAAATTAACTGAGCTTAAATATAAAAACCAACGAAAATTCATATATAAATACATAAATAATACATATTTAAATACATAATAATAAATATATAAATATATAATAATATATAAATATAATATATATAATAATATATATAATATATATAATATATAAATACATAATAATAAATATATAAATACATAAATTACATATATAAATACATATTTTAATTACATTATTTAATTACATTCAAATAACATTAAAACATTACATTTTATATAATGTATAAAAATTTTATATAAACACAAATAATAATATTTAAAGAAAAAAACTATTTCTTTAATATTTAAGATAATAAATAAATAAATAAACATTAGGGGCAGAAAACTCTACACAGTGGTAGGAGAAGAGAGAGAAAAAGAAAGAGAGGAGAGAGAGAGAGAGAGAGAGAGAGAGAGAGAGAACAATGAAGTAATAAAACACATTGTAATTTAATCAACGTAATTATAGCAGCTAATTTTATTACAATTGGTGAATAAACTTGAAAATTTAATTGAATATACTCCGAGATAAAGTAAACAATGAAACAAAGTAAATATAAAATGAAAACAAAGTAACAAAATGTGAATTCTAACACGAAAACATTGAATGTCTGCACAAAATAACAATAAAATAATTGGAAATTAATTTCGAAATAAAAACTAACAATAAAAGTCGGGACTTAAATGAGTTTTATAATTAAAACAAAGGATGGGCCCCTTGAGCCCCCAGAGAACCTGCGAGGGATGCACAGTGTTGATGCACAGTTAAGAGGGCATCGGCCAGTATTTTAGCAGGAAGTGTGCCCAATGGCGTGTTGCACAATAATCGGATATTAAAGTAAAAAATGACTTTTTAAAATCCCGGCGAATTCCTCGAGCGAATTTACTGGTAAAAACGGTGAAAGTAACATCTTTCGGAACCTGTGCATCGTTTACATAAAAGGAGAAGTTGGGCGAACAATTAAAGAGAGATTCGCGTCGGGGCAGGAGGGCCCACGGGCAGGAAGGCCCACGGGCCCGGGGCCCTCGGGGACACTCGCTCCACGCTGGCAACGCGCCCTTGCGAAACGTGGCCGCTTTAAACGGTTTCCCAACCGGCGGCAACACCTCATTTCGAGGGAAATTCCTAAAGAGTTTTTGTCAGTCGCCCTTGAAGGGCGATTCGGCAGAGTGTCGAACCAGGGCCGAATCCAGCACTGTCCTAAATCGGTCTTGTTCGCTTCCTTTGGCGGCGAGTGACGAAGGAAGGTCGTTGGAGACACGGAATGTCGCCATTTCGTTGTTTGTTGTGGTGGGGTTGTCGAGGGGTGGCCGAGGGCTGACAGCTTCCTCCCCCGGGGCGAAGGCGTGGACAGACCGAGGCGAAGAAGAATCAGCTCCTGAGGTCATTCGCTGGCGGCATTGAACTCATTATTAACAGTTTAATAGCGTTTATTAATGAAGATTATGAGTCGCAGGTTTTATTAGGTCGAGTCAAAGTATTAATACTTTGCACTTTTTATACTATTAACTCTTAAAAAACTTAATGAATTTTTACCATTTATTTATTTTCATATAAATTATTATGTGCTGACACTGAGGGAAACTATGTTTTGTTGTTATATAATATTGTCTTATCTGTTTTTAAGGATTTATTTATGTGTCTCTTCATTAAAGTTTGCTTATTTAATAATTTATGTACGTATTATGTCATTTTGGGAGTGTAACATTCATCAAACAAAGGAAATAATTCACTTTACCATCAAAATTTATATTGATAAATGTAGAAAAAAATATTGGCAAAAGTCGCATACCGAGTGACGCCCCCTTTGAGTGGGCGCCTCGCCTTCCCGTCAAGGGCGCCCCCAGGTGGCACTCCCCTCGCCCCTCGCCCTTCACGCCTCACTAATCAGCCCTGTTGACCCCTGTTGACCCACAGACGACGCGAGAGGCCCCCGAGGGGCGCCTCTGCATTTGGGGGGCCACGACGTTGGCATTTGGCCGCTTGGCCAATCGGGAATTGGCCAAAGGATTCACTGCCTTTTCGAGAGAACCGACTTTGCAACTCATCGCAAATGGAGTTTTGCTTTGAGAGAGAGAGAGAGAGAGAGGTTTGTGCACAGGTGCGGAGTGTGACTTTCGCTTTCGTGCGAACTGCGGCGCCGTTGCCTTAATTAAATTAATTGCGATGTGACTTTCCCTCCGACGTCCTCGCGCCAATTTAATTTGGTTCATCTTCTCCTTCCCTAAATGGACGCTTTACGACATTCCCAACCATTGGGGATATTTGTGAGCACAGTCAAAGCCGCTCTCTCTCTCTCTTTTTTCTCTTTCCTTCTTTATCCTCTTTCTGTTTCCAAAAGACACAGCCTTCGTCTTAGAAGGCCAATCCAAGTGGGCGACAAAAGGTGTTTTGCCAATGGAAAAACAACCACTCGCCCCCCGGGGAGTCTCCGCAATAAATGCACCTTCTCTGGCCGGGGTCAGGGGTCACTTCGGCCCCCCAATCCAACAACGACAACCATTTCCCGTTTGCTCTCGCCGACCGGTTTGGTTGCCGCCTCCCCGCCCAACCGCCCCCAGATGTCACACCTCAATGCCGGTCCAAGGTGATCCGCCCCCGGTCGCGTCCATTCGAGGCATGTTGAGTCCTCTTCCTGACCTTGCGGTGCTCGTCTTCGGGGGCGGGGCGGGGGCGGGGGCGGAGGACTTGTTTTAATTAAAAAGAAAAAGTCAGGAAAGTACGAACTGGATTAGTGCGGAAGGAACTGCCCTCACAGCTCGATGACGGGGCAACTCAAACAAAATCACTTAATTACCGTGAAGGAGCGGAATTTAATTGTCAAAGTGAAATCCAAGCCCCCATGGGAAAAAAAGAACAAACCGCGGGGGAGATGCTGTGGGGGATCTCTCGACTGGCGCCCCCTTTCATTTCCACTCTCCCAATTCCGCCATTACTTATCGAACGTTATTGGGTATTTATTAGTACTGTCTTCATCGCTATGCATAAAAAAATTCCAATTCTGGTTGGTCTGAATCAAGGTGTTGTACGGGTCCGAGTGGCACGCGGACACCATGACCTCCCCGCCCGACAGCAGCGCCCCCCACACCGCCAAGTCGTCGGGGCCCAGCACCGTGTGGTTGCAGAGCGACAGCACCGCCAGCGGCCCCCCCGCCGTCCCCAGGCTCTTCTCCTTCACCACGTACACGTCGTGCTTCCGCAGCCTCTTTGCCCAGAGGTCCTGTCTCACCGCCACCACCACGAACACCGCGTTCGAGTATTTCCACCGGAAGTAATCCATCGCGTCCTCGAAGAAGTCCGCGTCCGGACAACTCGTCTCCTGGTACTCCTCCTCCCCCCCCGGCTTCGTCCGCCCCACGTACACCCCGACGTACGTCGCCACCGAGAGGTTCCTCTTCGCCTGCAGCAGGTGCCTTATCGCCGTCATCCGCTCCACGTGGTTGAACACGAAGTGCCCCTTGGCCGCTTGCAGGTACTGCACCGCCACCTCGTTGTTGTAGTCCGCGTCCGTGAGCACGATGGACTGGGAGACCATCGTCCAGTCGTCCAGGCTGGAGGCGGATTCCGGGAGGGGCAGCAGGCAGTGGCCGATCTCGCCCAGGAGGGGCAGCGACAGGTTGGTGAACACCCTGGCGAGGTAGGAGTGGATGCAGCTGGGGACGAAGCCCTCGAGGCCGGTGGAGAGGGAGGTGGCGAGGATGGCGGTGTACAGCCACATGTGGGTGGCGAGGTTCTTCTGGCGGAAGGCGGTGACGATGCCCTTGCTGGGGCAGGTGGGCCTCTGCACGGGGACCTTCTCCTCCTCGCTGGGGAGGGCGAAGGCGCAGAGCCTTTCCTCGTAGGTGCTGACGGTCTTGTCGGGGATGCGGCTCCTTTGGGCCCTCTTCTCCTCGAGGAAGGCGTAGAAGCGGTAGCAGAAGAGGAAGAAGAAGGCGATCACCAAGAAATGGAAGCAATAGCCGCGGATGAACCTGTAGGACATTGCGATATTTGTTGTTTACGCGGGTGACTGCCTCCGCGATGCAGAAACGGGGCCAAACCTCAGAGTTTGGCGGCTTTGTTTTCTCTTTGACTTTCCGCTCTGTGGTCGGAGAGAAACGAAACGGAAATTGGGGAGATTCCGCACAAACTAAAAATATACAACCCTCGATTTACACGGCCTTAAATAAATTCGTTTTTACAGTTTTTTCTTTTGTTTGTGAATCGAACGAACCGTTGTTTTATACGGTTTCAAAGAACATACTGAACATTCCCATGTCTTAAACTCGATTTAAACGGTTTTCAGAATAAGAGACCGCATAAGTCTCATTTTACACGGTTTTTCCTGGAAACAATAAACCGTGTAAATCGAGGCCGGTGTATGTGAAATGAAAACTTATCGATTTACATAATCCAAAAATGGACTTACACTACGTGAAAATACTATATTTTATTTATATTTATATTTATAAAAAACATAAAACTAAGTAAAATATTTATCGTAAGTGTTAATAAACGTTCAGTCAATCTCTGTTTCACTTCAAATGGATCACAATGTATTAAATAAAAATTTATATAATTTACTTCTCCCATCCACCCCCGCGTGAAAATCATGCAACCCCTCGCACTTAACACACGTAACCCCGATTTTCGGGTTTCGGATTACATAAAAGGTCACAAGGTAGTCCGTTATGTGACGCCCCATCGCCTCTGCGTCAACTCCCTTATCTGGCCAGATAATTGTATCTAATCAGGCCGCGATGCGCGTCGACAGTTCTCCGACAGAGCCAAGTGAACACGCGCAACTTTCTCTGGGGGCGACCAAATCCTCCGAATATGCGGAAATCCTTCGTGGGGAGACGCGAGGGCGTGAGGGCGTCCACGAGGAAGATCTTCCTCAGACATTACGGGCATTTAGTGAGTAAGCGCACGCGCGCTGAGGTCTGATGTGGTTGCGCCACTACAGCGGAGGCAGCGTCGCGGCCTCCGCGATCCCTCGGGAGTGAGAAGGGAGCTGAGAGGGTTTGTGTTGTTTCAGGGCCAGAGCGGGTTCGAGGAGCTGAGGAGGTACATCAAGCAGGGAGGAGACTTCTGCAAGGAGCTGAGCGCGATCCTTCAGGAGAGGTAGGTTGTTGGGGGTGAGAGGGGAGAGAAATGATGGGAATGGGAACGGTTGAGGTTTTAATTGGGTGTTAATGATGTTGTCAAGGGTAATGGCATTGTGTGCACGTAGGAATACATATATGAGGGGAAAATGAGAAACTAAAGGCGACTACTTTTGGCTAAACTTTTATTTTCCCCCCAAAAGATGACATTTCGTTGAATGACTTCCGTCTCAAACCGTTTCATTTTCACCTTTTTTTAATTAAAGCCGCAATATTTGTCTGAGCAATTTAAAAAAGAAATGAGCCGAAAGTGAAATCTGTGAAAAGAACTATTAGAAACGTTTGCGGATGGGCGAATAGTGTGTGAACAAACCGGAAATTTCATAATGGGCGGTTGCTCGTGGTGATTGCGAGTCTCGACGGTAGATGGCAGTGCGAATGAACTATGAGATGTTATAACAGAGAATTAGAGTGAGTTGAGTGTGAAGGGGGTGTAGCTCAGATGGTAGAGCGCTCGCTTAGCATGCGAGAGGTACGGGGATCGATACCCCGCACCTCCAGTTTTTTTCGCTTTTTTTCTCTAAATTTTCCTTTTTTCTCTTATTTTTTCTTTTTTCGTTCTCTCATGTCTTTTGTTTTTCTCCTTTTTCTGCGAAATACTGAATAGTTTCTTTTGTGTTCGACTCAGATCCGAAGCGGAGCACCAATACGCCAAAAGCCTCACCAAACTGTCCCACAAACTCCTGAAGACGTCCAAGGACGCCGTCGGCAGCGTCTCCGAGGCCTGGCAGCGCCTCGGCGCCGAGATGGAGACCCAGAGCGAGATCCACAGGACCTTCGCCACCGCCCTCTCCGAGGAGGTCGTCAAGCCGCTCAAGCACCTCCTCGACTCCCAGCACAGGCTGCGCAAGAACGTCGAGGCCGTCGTCGACAAGACGGGAAAGAGCCTCGCGGAGTGGCGACAGGCGGAGTGCAAGAGCAAGAAGCAGAGCTTCCTCTGCGCCAGGGAGAACGAGAAGCTGCAGGACACAATGCTCGACGTCCGGAACAACCGCAACGCCAGCACACTGCACCTCCACCACCACAACCAGAAGAACCTCTCCGACAAGGAGTCAGCGAAGGTAGTGGGAGGGAGTGGGGGGCGCGGGGGGCACTGGGGGCACTGGGGGCACTGGGGGCTGTCCACCCTCACTCAACACACTCTCTTTCAGCTGGACGTGAAGCGGAAGAAGGCGGAGGAGTCCGTGAAGAAGGCGGACATAGAGTACTACAGCTACTGCGTGAGGGCGGAGAGGTCCCGCCTGGAGTGGGAGTCAGCAGTCACGAGGGGCAGCCACTGCTTCCAGGTGCTCGAGGAGGAGCGACTCACCTGCCTGAAGAACCTCGCCTCCTGTTACCTCAACCACCTCAAGGAAATCGGCCCCAAGCTCATTCAGGTACGGCCCCCCGACCCCCACTCCCCTTCCGCCCTGTGCTCACCGCCCCCTGTTGCAGTCCTGCGACCGCCTCACGGAGCCCGTCGACACCTGTGACGTCAGCAGGGACATCCAGACGGTGGTCGCCATGAAGGGCTCCGGCCAGCCCTCGCAGGAGCAGCTCCTCCCCGACTTCTACGCGGAGCACGTCACCCTGGCCATGAACAGGGAGAGACGCCGCCAGGCCCTCGTCAAGCTCCTCCACCTGATCAGGCAGGACTTGGAGCGGGAGAGGCGGGGCAAGGAGGGCGTGGAGAACCTCCAGAGGGCCCTGCAGCAGACGCCCAACTTCGGCGCGGAGGAATCTCAGCAGAACGTCGACGAGAAACTCCATCACGTAAGGCCCTGCCCGCCCCCTCCGCCCCTCCGCCCCCCGCCACCCCATACTAATCCCCCGCGCATGCGCAGATGAAGTCGATGCTGATATACCTGGAGGCGGCCAGGTACAAGGTGCAGAGTGCGCTGGCCGAGCTGGACGGGCGGCCGAAGGCGTCGCACCCCCTGGCGCCCCACATCCACGTGAGCAGGGACAGGCAGGGCTTGCAGCAGAGTGTGCTGAGGGTGCCCCACTGGGCCAGGAACGAGTCCATGGGGGACAGGGACTCGCCGGACTGGACGGGACGGGAAGCCGGGGACGGGACATCGAACCAGCCTGACAGCGATTTCGGTGAGTCGCCTTGTTGCCGTATTGTTGCCGCCCTTTGCCACCCTCTCTGACTGTTGCCGCCCTCTTCCAGACGAATTCTCGAGCGTCGGCAGCGACAAAGACTACGAGAACAGCGTGTACAACGTGGCGATCATCCCCTCGTGCGAGAGGGAGGGGGAGAGGGTTGTCCTGGGGGAGTGCAGGGCGCTGTACGAGTACTCTGCGAAGGTGTACGACGAGCTCAACCTGAGGATAGGTAAGAGGGTTGTGTGGTCTGGCGAGGTCGTCCTCTGAGAGAGGGATGTTTGCAGGTGACGTGATAAAGATCCACGAGAAGCAGGAGGACGGGTGGTGGCTGGGGGAGCTGGACGGGGTGGTGGGGATCTTCCCCGCGACGTACGTGGAGGAGATCCGGGAGTCGACGTCTTAGGGCGGCGGTCGCCATTTTGGTTGTGACGTCAGCGACGGCGGTTTACTCAACAGATATAATATCATAATAGAGAAATAAATATTAATTAATGAATATATTTTATTTTATAATAAACGCGTTGTTATTTAATGTTATTTTGAGTTATTTTTTCATGTTTGAATCCATTCTTTTCCTCCATAAAATTTTAACTGAAATATTCTCGTATGCAAATTGCCTAAACGAGAGTTTTCAGGATGTAAAGAAAAATTATTTGTCTTCTGCTTTTGAAAATCTATTTATGGAAATGCATTTTTAGAAACTTCCCAACTAAATAAAATTTGTTCGGTTTATTACTGAAGAGAATAAAAATGGAGACAGAGTTCCATAGAGTATGAAAACACAGAAGGGGAAAAGGAGGTTTCGTCCGGTTGCTTTCGGTAATCGTCATGGCAACCAAACGGACATTTTGGATCAGTAATTCACAATTTCCGAGATTTTGTTTATTTTCCGATATTTGCAATTTATCGAAGGTAAGCCGAGCAGGGTAGAGAGGAAGGGATGTCGTCCAAGAGCAAATCGGTGCGGTGCGAGGGCGAGAGGGCGCAGGCGAGGGCGAAGAAGTCGCTGTCCTCGGAAGGCATAGAGCCGTCGAGGCGGCCGGTCAAGGCGACGCGGTCGAAGAACTCGATCGCGACTTCCGGTCGGGAGACTTCCGCTCTGTTCACGGAGCTGGACATCGCGGGGCTGTCGAAGGACGAGGAGCTGGGGCAGGCGTTCGACAAGTTCTGGAAGGCCGTCACGAACGGCATGGAGAAGAACCCCGGGGTGTCCCTCCCGAGGAACACGCCCATCGACAACAAAATGTCGGAAATCCACAAGCGGATCAAGCTCAACCAGGCCATTCTGCACTCGGCCAACGAAAAATTGAAAAGTATTAATTTCAAAACGGAAAGGCAAAATTTGTCGCAGTGGAAGGAGAAGATGTTCGCGAACTTCGCGCAGGACGACTCGAGCCTGTTCAAGGGGATGAAGGCGCTCGACCTGGAGATAGAGAAGCTCCGCCAGCGGAAGTCGGACAAGAACGTGTTCCTCAAGTCGAGCCCGGGCATCGCCAACTTCCACAAGACGATGGAGAGCACCCTGAACATGCTCGACAAGATCCAGAACACGAACGAGTTCCAGGACTACGAGCAGAGCTTTCACACGATCAAAAAGGAGTTCGACCTCGACTACATAAAGGCGCCCGACCTCATCGCGGTCTCCGACGAGGAGTAGCTTTATATACTTATACTATTTATATTATTTATATTATTTATACTATTTATACTATTTTTACTTTTTATCATGAATCCATCAAATTTCGTTTTTATAAGAGGAGTCTTTTTTGGTCTTTTTTGTAAAACCCTTTCTGGCCGCCAGGTGGCAGTCGAGTCATGAGCAACTTCCGCTTCTCACAAATAATTCCTTCCATCAAAAGAAAACAAATAACTTTGCCGTATAAAAAATAAATATTTACACTTCTCCACAGTTTAATATCTTTAAACTATATCTATATATTAAACTATATCTATAAGACTTCAAGGACAAAAAACTAACAAAACAAACAAGAAAAAACTAACAGAACAAAAAAGAACAAAAAAACTAACAAAAATAAAAAAAATCTTCCAACCTATGATGATAATTCTTTCATAAATAAATAAACAAAAAAATGAATAAATCTGATAAAAAAAACTCTTGACATCATAACCCCTTTCCCCCCAAACCTGGAGAAAATACAATTTATTTAGTTATAATGTCATGTATCGAACCTTGTTGAGAAAGCGGAAAAGCGGAAACGGAAGTTACGAATGACTGTTGTAATGTTCGACTGAGAAATAAAAGACGGCAATGGAATGAAAGAAAAGGAAGTTTATTCTCTTCCGGCAAAGGGATCTGGGAATGAAGGAGCTGTCGTTCCCGGTCGTTCCCGGTCGTTCCCGGCGGGACGCCCTCAGGACTTTCAATAGATTAGAGACGGAGTCTTTTTCTTTCGTCTGGGGAAAAAAGTCGCCAATCAATGCGAGCCAAACTCAGATAAATAACTATTATTTACAGCATAATATTAAGCTAAGTGGAAATGTTCACACTGAGAGAGACAAATGAAGAAAACTCATTTTTACTTAGGCTGGAGAGCAGACAGGAGTTCCCCATTCTTGTGCAGCTCCTGGATTATGTCCAGTCCCCCAATGAGTTCTCCCTTGACATACACCTGAGGGTAGGTCGGCCAGTTGGAGTACTTCTTCAGCCCCTGACGAACATCCTCATCATTCAGAATATCAAAAGTCTGGTAAGGAACTCTGCAACAGAGTGTGGAACTGTCAGTGTGGAACCACTGTGAGGACTCATCTCATGTGAGACTCCACTCACCTTGTCTCATTCAAGATGCCAATCAATGTCCTGCTGAAACCACATCTGGGGTTGGTGGGGTTTCCCTTCATGAACACCATCACATCTGCCAGGTTGATGAGCGTCTTCAGCCTCTCGTTGAGGGGCACCCCCGCCGGCTTCACCCCGAAGGGCAGCGCGATGGGGCTTATTCTGGCGGTGTGGCTCATCTTGGTCATGAGCTCGGAGGGGTTGGCCCCGTTCACGGTCTCGGCGAGGATCCCGTCCTTGAAGATGAGGACGGTGGGCACCGCGGTGATCTTATACTTAACGGACACCTCGGGCACCATCTCGGCCTCGGCCTTGGCGAAAGTCATTTTCTTGAAGTGGTCGAGCTTGGCCATTTCGTCGAGGACGGCGTTCATGGGGGCGCACTGGGAGGCCCATTCTGCGTAGAAGTGGACGGTGACGAAGGGGTGATTACTGCGAAATGAACGCGGTCGTTTAGGGGCGCGGGGGTTAACGGATCACTCCTAACCGGGTGAGGTTAGGAGCGGCCATTTTGGATTAATGCGAGAAAAAAGTGGAAAACTTACCTTATGAGTTCCTCAAATTCATTCTTACTGACAATTTTGGTGACGGGCATCCTGCCGGAGAATATCGGTTAACGTTATTCGGTGTTTTCTACAAATAAATCGACCGTTAATTTTTGCGTGATGTTCGTTCCACCGCCGCCTTGGATTGGAAAACAAACGAAGTCTATTTATTCTCTGCACTTTCAAACTCGGCGGGAGGCAAATCACAAATTATATTATCTGTCTTTGCTTATTTTGCCAAAAATGGATTTTTAATAATAAATTTCTCAAAATAGATTTGTTATTTAAATAACAATAATAACAGCAATAAATAATTCACACTCTTCGGAGATTATAATAATTCTGTTATTATATTTTTTACATATTTATATTGTTTATAATAAATTATTTTATACTTTTATTTATATATATTATCTTTCAATTATTAATATTTAATAACTATAATACAGAAGAGAGTAATAAAAGTAAAAGACGAAGTCACATTTATTGTTGTGGGTTTTAAAGAAGACAAAAAAAGACATTTTCAAAATTACATATAATGGATTTCAATGCAGTTTATAATAATATAATAACATAAATAAGTTGTCTTAATGCTTAATCACAAATACGACAAACAAAAGCTTTCCCTCGTTTGTTTGCTCACCGCAGGCAACGACAACCAAACCTCCCATGTTGTGTCCGGTTGTTGTTCCGGCGAGTAGCTCTTTGGGCTTCTTTAGCTCTTTCTCGAGGAGAACCATTAAGAGTGGCAAACCAAAGCCAGGCATTCATCATTTGAACAAATATGATTCCCATCGAATGCCAATAAAAGATGTCGAATTTAACAGTGGAACGGCCAAAAGAGAAATCATAAAAAAAGGAGAAAAGTGAAAAAGAGAAAAGAGCGAAGAAAAGGGGGAAGAAAAATGATGAAAAAATGGGAAAAGGTCATTTTGAGCCCTCTTTTCCCGTCCAGTGTTAAGAGAGAGACAACTTTGCCTTTTGCACGTTTTCCTTCTCCATCTTTCGCTGGCCAATTGAGAAGATGCAGAGAAAGTCTTACACTATTTACAGCCAGACTGTGATGAGAGCTAGAAATTACTGTCATTTATTGTCATTGTGGACGCAACGATGGCTAACACAGCTACAGTGGAACCCCGGGGGCGCAGCCTCTGTTCCTCTGTCTGACAGGGGCAGAAGGCTGCATTCACAGAAGGGGAATTGACTTGTAAAGGCGGGCCCATTTTGTGGATTCTGGTGAGGGGTTGTAAAAAGAGAAAAGGAAAAAGTGTTTGCACCATTTTACACCGTACAAACCTTTCCAGTGTGAACTCATTATGGTTTTCTTCCATTTTTCCAGAAACAAAATGGACCTGCCTGGGGTTCTTATAAAAAACACCTACCGACATGCAATTATTAGAAAACAAAATTTTACAATCTACTTGCAAAAACCCATCAGTTTATTGTCTTAATTAAAACTACTTTCGAAATGTTCAAAAACGAATAAAAAAGTACTCAAATCCGTTACCGGAAATTTCAAACTCGAGCGCTGGCAGAGCCATCTGTGGGAGATACCGCAAACTAAAACCCGCGCCATCTATTGAGAGAGCTGCGAACCGCGGCTCCCTTTTCCCCAAGATGGCGGAAAAGCTTCGTCTGATGGGGTTTTTTGTCAACAGCAGCGCTTAAAGTGGAAATAATAATAAATATACTCTAACATTACATAATGATAATTTTCAAAGATTAATATCTGTCGTAGGAATTGACTTTAACAATTACAAAAACATGTAAACAAATTAAAAAAAAAGGAAATATTTATATGTACAAGTAAATATTATGTAAAGAACAATTGATAAAATTTACTAAAGTCACAAAAAAATAATCTCGAGTGGGAAATGTTCATTAAAAACCTCGCTAAAGTATCAATTAAAAATGTACCTTAAAACTACCGCTTCATTTTAACTATGACTTCATTTAAAACATCATCTTAATGGTATAGTAAAACAGAGAGAGCCTTTCACTGTGTACATTGTTGGGTTGTTGCTGAAGGGGCCCTGAAGGGGCCCTGAGGGGGCCCATTCGACCGTTTGTGAATTGAGGTCTCTGCGACCGTTTTAGCTAAAAATTCTCTGTATTCTGCACCTCCTTTTTCATAAATTTTTAGAGTTAAGCGCCTCCGGAAATATAAGAAAAAATAGAGGAACCGGAAATATAAGAAAAAAATAAAGGAACGAAAAATGCGAGAAAAAAGGAGGAACCAAAAGTTACTGAAGAAGAAGTACGGTTATTTTAATATATCCGGCGACTTGGCCTTTTTAGGAACAGTTTCGATAATTTGAAGTCCACCTCGTCAGTGAAAGGCTTTGCTGACTGAAGTCGTTCCTTAACCTAAATATCCTTAAAGCTAAAAGCGGACGATTGCAGAAGACAAATCAAAGGTGGAGAAGGGAAGTGGATTGGGAGAAGAGACACAAAAAACAAAAATGCCCACGTGATCAGAAAGAGGGAAAAGGAATGCTGCAACCGCCCTGAAATTATCCTAATCTTATAGTCTATTAGAGGACGCAAATTGATGACTGTTCCATCGCATTTCGTCAACTCAACTTCAATAAAATAAACGTAATTAACAAAACAAAACGTGAAATTCAGTAACCGATGGCTGATATGAACAAATCACATTTCGAAATATTTATTGTCACGTGTCATATGTTCTAACTTTAGCACCGGAACGGCCCTATTCGAAGAGCTTTCACCAAAAATGGCAACACTCCATTGGCCTCTAAAAATACATAAAATAACAGACATCGCCCGAGGTCATCTTAAAAGCTCTTCATAAAACTGAAATCTGTGAAGGTTTCTGCCGAAGACCGCAAAAGCGGATCTCTATAACCGTTAAAAACCGTTAAAATTAAGATTGTTTAAAAGTTAAAACGGTTAAAATCTAAAATTAAAGACGACATGACAGTTAAAACCTCCAAAATATCCGACCGGAAGAACATCATCAATGCGGTCTTCGGTTTCCTTTGTGAGGCCACACCCTTCCGGTGCCAAAGGAAATTTCAAATAACAGATATGTACATCTATCAAAAAATGAGTCTGATTTATATATTACATAATAAAAAATATATTCAATCTTTAAAGAACGATATTTTTCCCGAACGCGTTTAAAAGAGATTGTTTTGGGAATCAAAATGAACGGAATAGACAAAATGGCAGAATCAAAGGAAAGGGTATTAAAAAGCATGGCGGTACCTGATGGGTCGCTGGAAGAGAACGGGTTGTGGTGTCCCAACGGAGGAAGAAAAGGGCCAAATAATTGGAGTTTTCAGAAAAGCTCTGACTGCTTTTGCCGCCATCAAAATCCAAACGCACACGAAAACCGTTAAAAACGTCGACACCAAAAACGAGTCATAGCAGCGACAGTTACGTATTTTTTCCGTTAAATTACTTTTTTTTTGCTTTTATATTATGCAAATATTATAACATTTTTTATAAAAACGTAATTTTGGAGAGAAAATATGTTCAGAAGGTAAAAATAAGTGAAAGAAAGTTCAGCAATTCAGATGTTTCGTTCCTCAGTTGGTTTTTTATATTCCTTTTTTTCCTTTGTTTCTTCCTTTTCCTCTTTTGACTCTACGACTTCTTTCAGTTCTGGTACAAATATGAGGACAGTCTTGAATCAGCTTTCCATCAGGTACAATCAAACAAGGATGCAAAGCAAAAAGCAAAAACAAACGTAACAAAAAGAAAAATTATAATGAACGAACAAAATATTAAAAAAAAAAAAAACAAGAGCAAACGATACGTAAAAGAAAAGGAAAAGTTGTCGGGATATGTCTTCGAAACAAACATAATATCGATATAATAATATAAAAATATAAACAACGATAACGAAGAAACGCCGCCAAATATTGCGACTCTATTCATATGTTTTCATGATATTCATGATTATTGTCCTACCACTAAGTTCTGCGACGACTTTCTTCGCCGCAATGGAAAGCTTCGGGAGCTTTCCAAAGGAATCTCTTCGATTCCTTTCAATAGAATTTCCTTTGTCGTTGTTCACTTCTACAGAGTTTACGTCTGCAGGGAGAGAGAATGAGAACGGACTGCAAGTGGCCTCGGATGATGGCGAGAGAAGAGAAAAAAGGGGAAAAAGAAAAGAAGGGGTCGTTTCGACCCCTTCACATGGAGACTGTCGTGTCTCCAGAAGACGTGGAAGCAGCGATTCCCCGCTGAATCCTCCATTTTGGACCACTTGCAGAAGTGAACCGTAATTTAGTGCGTGAAAAGGCACCACTTTAGTATTGTATTTTAGTATAACTTATGTTAATATTATTGTCATACCACCGAATTGTTCCGATGAGTTCCCAATAAATTATATTGGCAACTTCGTAAACTCTATTTTATACTCGAGTAGAAATAAATATCTAAAGTATATATAAATATAAGTTGGGTCAAAATTATTGTCATACTCACTTGTGCTTTGCTTATTATCATTTTTCTCCCTGAAATCGTTTATACTTATCGGGTGGCCGAACTTACCAAAGAAGATTCGTCTATCAAAAAATTCTTTAAAAAGACGTTAAGCCATAAAAACCTATTCACGAAGTCCTAAAAAATTATTGTCGTGTTTAGTCTTTGCAGTGACTCTGGTAGTGCCTCCTGGTTCACCGGGTCATAATGACCCCCGCCCAGAGGAACAAAATGGCGACGCTCATCTGCCCCCTCCGCCCCGCGGCGTTCAGCTGAGGCGACTGGAATCCCGGCTCCACCACGTGGATTTTCCACCCCAAATTGTTGTGGGTGTAGCACTGAAACAGTCGATGAGGGGGTGATTCGGGGAGGGGTGCTTGGGGGAGGGGCGAGACTCACCTGGTAGTAGACCAGATCGGGGGTGTCGGGGGCGACCGTCCAGTTGAGATAGGCGGGCTGTCCTTCGTCGCACATGAGCCTCAGGGTTTTCAGGTACTCCTGGAACGTCGCCGACGCCGTCGACTGGTCGACCGTCTTGTGCCCCCACTCACAGTACCGCCCAGCTGTCGACGAAACAGGAGTGGTCAAAACGACCCCAAAATTATGTTTTTATGTTCTTACTGCTGCACACACTCACCGGCAGTGGGGTAAGGATATCCTTCCGCGTCGTAGCTCACCCCCGCGAACACCCTCTGACGTCTCTGCTGGCTCTCCCTCTTCTGGCCGAAGCCTCCCTCCTTGCTGTCGGTGATGTAGAAGGGGTGGTACCTCGCGGGGTTCGTCCTGTCGTTGCCGCCCTCCACCACGAACGTGTACGTCTGACCCCTCTCCACGTAGATCTCGGGGATGAGCTTGTCGTTCACCCACCAGGCGATGCCCCACGAGGGGTGCCCCGTGATCGGGGTGTAGCCCCTCTTGCCCCCCGTCGGACCGATCCTCACCGAGAACACCTTCTCCCCGATTATCACCTGGGGGGGCCACGGCTTGATCACGTCCTCGTTCCTCACATTGTACAGGGACGTCGTGCACGTGTGGTCGTTCCTGCTGCTGAAGTCTATCCGGATGTCGTCTGAAATAGAACGTCGGTCAATGTCCGTCCAGGTTCAGCTGTCCCCCCCCCCCCATCGCTTACCGGTGGTTTTGTCCGGGATCCCGTGGGCGTTGGCCTCCTTCCTGCTGTTGAGCGGGCCGATGGCCGCGATCACGTTCACCTCTCTGTCCCTGGGGATGGCCCGGTCGTTGATGGGCTCGTTGGTCTGCAGCAGCCGGCGGTAGACGATGGTGGTGACCCCGTTCTTCTTCTCCCCGCTGGCGAGGACGATGTCGTTCCGCCCCCCGATCCTCGTGTCGGGGCAGACGCCGTTCTTGCCGTCGCACTGGGCGGTGGCCGACATGTAGTAGTCCTCCGCCCGGAAGGTCTCCCTGTCGGTGTCGTAGAAGGCGACGACGACGTCCCCGCCCACCATGGAGCTCCGCCCTGGCTCTCCGGACAGACCGAAAGACATGTACTGGTCGTCCCTGATCCTCGCCGCGAGCTGGATCTGCACCCAGTCGCCCTGCAGCTCCCACTGCACCTGAAGTCTTTCGTCGAGGAGCTCTCTGCAGTTGGAGTACCTCTCGTGCTTGGGCTCGTTGGTGGTGGTCGTCTGGAAGGAAAAACCCGCGTGAGAGGGGCGAAGAGGGCGAACAACGACGGAGGGAGTGGAACTCTTACCGGATTGTACCACCAAGGGGGCTGCGTCCAAAGAAACAAACCGTTACTCTTTTAGTCACAATCCCGAGGGAACTGCAATGAGGTACTCACCGTGATTTTAGTCTGTCCCACTGCCGGAGGAACGTCCAAATCCTTGGGGATGAGCACGTGGCCGAAATTGTGTCTGTACTCCACGCACCAGACCGCCAGCCAGTCGATGTCGTACACGGTGAGGTTCCCCGGGAGGACAATCTCTATGTCCTCGCCCTGGTAGCCCCTCAGCGGAGACAGACTGAAAGACAAGGGGTTGTGGGTGTGCTCGCGGGAGCTTTGGGGCTTTCCTCCCCTCCCCGCCCTTACCTTTTCATCTCGTTGGGCACCTTGATGCCGAAGGGGCTGGGCTCGGAGCCGTTGCCCACCCAGAAGTAGGCGTCGGGGCCGGCGCCGTCGTAGTGGAGGTTGGGGATGTAGAAGGTCTTGGAGTCCAGGATGGTGATGTTCCCGCTGCGGAGGCCGTGGGCCAGTCGCTTGAACTCGGGAAGGAGTCGGGCCTTGGGGGGTTCGAGGTTCTTCGGGAACAGAACCTCCCCGAAATTGACCTGGAAGGAAGACGAGGCTTTCAGGGACCCGGGACCGCCTGGGACCAAAGGGTAACAGCGACACCAGCGCTCGCGGTGGCAGTCACAAGCGCCAAACACCAAAAGCGATACTCTGTCCCGGATGTCGGTTCTGATAAAGCGTTTCCATTCGAGCGTCAATAATATAAATAGGTTTTCCATTGAGGGGTTGCAAGAAGAACCCCGACTGGGAGGCAATCGACCGAAAAATGAATGAATCGCGAGCACACCCTCTGCTGCAGTGGGGCCGACCGGCAGATGAAAAGCTTCCCGGACGGACACCTGATGGAGAAGCGGAAAGCTTTCCGGAGCGAAACAAAAGATCGGCACCCCCGAGGGGGTGCACAAGAGCCAGAAGGGCGTGAAAGACAGTTATTATCATGGTTATGCAATGCCACCCCTTCGGGAGTCACGCGGGCTGGTTTTCTCCGTCCTCCGGAGTTTCCCTCTTGTATTTTCTCCACCGGAAACGGATTTCCACCCTTGCTGACTCTCCCTCGGAAACGGATTGATTTTCGGGGCAGATCGTCCTCATGCGACGTGGCTGTCTGTCCCGAAGAAGAGTTAGGGCGGGAAAGTTGTGCTCGGAGAGGAGAGAAGATGGGGGTGGCCGTGAGAAGCGAAGGGGCGGTGGGTCTTCTTAGAGGGAGGAGGTTGGCGCGCAGGGGGCAAAGCGCAGAATACAACCCCGGGGTTGTTTCCCAGGGTAACAACCACCACCTCCGTCCTTCCCTTCCCACTATGAAATATTATCATTAGCCTTTCTTTTAAAGCACCTGCAGTTGTTTCGCATCTTGACAGCGACTTGTCTGCCTTCCCTGAATTGTGTTCTAAGGGAGGGATGAAAGGGGTGGTGACGAGGGGACTCCAGAATTCTTTGCAGAATGCTTTCACCTTTTCTCTCTTTTCCATGCTTTTGCTTCTTTTATACACTTTTCGTCTTTTTTCCTTCTTTCTTTCTTTTTTATATTACTCACTTACTTTGTTCTCCTTTTTCATTTTTTCTTGGCTTTGGCTCTTTTTTCCAAACTTTTTCTATTGTTTCCTTCCTTCCTTTCCTTTTCCTCTGCTTTGACTATTTTTTACTCTATCTCTCTTTCGTGGTACTTTTACTGCTTTTTATCTGCTTTTCCTCTTTCTTCCTTCTATTCTTTTTTCTCTTTTTTCCTTTCATCGCTCTTTTATACTATTTTTTCTCCTTTTGTCATTACTTTTATCTTTATTCCCTTATTTTTTCATTCTGTTTTCCCATTTTCCCAGCTTCTTTCCATGCGTTCAGAACTTAAAAACACATTCTGCCTCATCTCTCTCTTGTTTTTATAAAATTGCCTTTCTTAAGTTCAACTGTACAGTGTATATTCAACCTCGTTTATACAGTATAATGGTTATAACTGTTAAACACATTACATGAAGGTATGAAGCTGATCGAGAGAGTTTATCAATGACTCTTTCTGGAAGCGAATCGAGCAGAATTTCCCGCAGAAAAGGAAAATGTTCTCGAGAAAACAAATTAGGAATACGAAACGAAAATGTTAATTCGGTTCTTCGGGGGTGAAGAGAAAAGAAAGAAAAACGTTTTTAAATTAACCCGAATCTTTTGACACTCGAAACCGTTTCCTTCGCGAAAGTTTAATTCGAAAGGGGGCAGAGGAGAGCTTTTCTTCGGCCGAAAGCTCCCGCGACAGCGCGAGCAAACGAGCCATTTACGCGGATAAAAGCTTTTAAATTATCGTATCGAATGACAAAACGCGTTAATGATTGGGGCGACGTAAACATTAAGGAAACGAGGTTTTCATCCCCTATTTTCTCCCGCTCATCATTTCGTGAATTTGTTTATTCCTTTTCCCGTTCGATCCTTCACGTGCACAACCCTTCCGCCCGGCCCTGAGGGGTGGTCAGCACCGTGTCCAAGAGTTGGCAAACCGGTTGTCTTCCTTTCAATTTTGGCGCGAGAATCGATTTTGGCGCTTCTTTTGAATTATGCATGTTTCGTTTCTCTTTGCGAGTTTTTGCGCAATTGTAGGCGTCATTCCAATACAATAAGTATTTGCCAAAAGGGTTGTGTTCCATCTGAGATTCAGTAATCGCTGAACCGATTGCAAATTCAATATGTGTTTTATTTTACACCGCCATTTGCAATTTGAGGAATTTGGAAAACCCGTTTATACAAACACAAATAAATAAATAAACCTGAATATTATCAAAAGCGTTAAATATTTGTGTTTTATTTTCGTTTACAAACTGCTTCTGAACTTATGGTATCTTTAGTAATTATACGGGTATAATCAGTGGTTTTATTGCAGGTGAACAACCGTTGTCCACTTAATTAAAAATACGCCGTATTGTAAAAGAACTCCGTCAATTCGATCGGGGCCATTTTGATTTTTTTATGGTGAATGCAAAACATCTCCAACGGTTTATTTGACGTTAAAAAGCTGAGAGGTTTTCCTTCGCTGAGAGAAACGGGGGTTTTCCTCATTCAGCGATATTCTTTCAAGTGCCCCATCACTTAAGCGCTTTATCAAAAAAATTTTAAGACAAATTTTTTATCAAAAGCTCGACTCGACATTTTCGCTGCGTTGAAATTCGAAAGAGGAGTGTGATTTGCTTTGTAAAAATACTTTTCACCTTCTGAGGGTGTTTAAATAAAATGCGTTTTGGGGGTAGTTTCACCCCCGTCAACGGATCAAAAATCAGCACTGGGAGATTGACCAAAGGAGATTAGCTCGAAAGGCTCTTAGGCAGCGAAAGGCCCCTCGGGGGACACCAAGCGAAGACTGTCCCCACCCCTTCCCACCCTCTGCGGTTCCTCTCTTACGTAAAAGCTCTCCTCCTCGTGGCATCGACCAAAGCCATGGGGGCATGCGCAGGAGGGGAGGGCTGCAGAGCTTCGCTGAAACAATGACCATCAGGCGAAGGCTTCCGGGGTTTCCCGAAGACATTGTCTTCCAGAAATCCTTTCCTGCTCTTCCTGCTCATCCTCCTCTCTGCTCATTCTATGCTCCTTTCGCCTGTCTTCGGGAGCTTTTGGAGGAGAAACCGATTCCTTGAATCGGCTTTCTCAGGTTGCACTCGTCATTAAAGATTTATGGGTTATTTCGAGTTTGATTTAGGGTTTCTTACAGGTTGTAATCCCATTATTTCTGAATCATTTTTTGCTCTTTCTGTTGTATTTTCCAGGGGAACCCTCCCCGCTTGGATGCGCTAAAATCCACCCCTTCAATTTGTAAAAAAGGGGTTAATGAAAGGTGAAATGAAATGGCGAAATTAACATGTGAATGGTTAAGAGTTAATTGTCGGTGACATCTCCAAGGGTTGGGTTTCCCTTCCGCCCTGACACCCCCTCATTTTTCAATTGTTCAAATACTTCTCCTTCGAGAACACTCCTCGTCACCGCCTTCCCAAAATTTATATAAAAACCGAGCCTTTTCTGCATGGCTGCGCTTTTAACCAGTTGTTTCCTGTTGGGTCCGCGAATGACTTCTCACGGACACACCGGAAGTTCTGCAGTTTGAACAGTGATGACGTTATAACCGCAAAACGTGAGCGATTTTGTATCTTTACAATTCCAATTCATCAGAGAAAAGGAAGAGCACTAACTTGTTGATCAAGTGGTCGATCCCAAAAGTGTCCGAAACAATAAATTTCATACAGTTCTGAACCGTTTGCGCCCCTTTCGAATGAAACCTCCCTCGTCTAAGGGTTGAAAATAAAGCAGACATTCAAGTCACATTCTCGAAATCGCGAGATTCAATCGGAATCGCATTGATTTAGTCATCAGGGCGATTCATCCCTCCCTTTCATCCCCCGCCCCCTCCGCTCCCTTTCATCCTCCCTCCCTCCAATCCCCAATGGCGGACCACTCACCGTGAATCGCCGACACCAGATGCTCAGCCATTTCATGTCCCGCAGTCGCTTGCCCACCGGAAGTCGGAGAATGACGTCCTCATGGTCGTAGCTCTTGAGTATGGGGGGGTCCCTGAAAGGCAGCAAAGGTTGAGGGGAGAGTCCTTCGGGGGGGGGGGCGGCGAGGGGAGGACAGCCCACCTGCCGGTGTAGTTCTCCGGGTGGGGGAGGATGATTCCATCCGGGTTCGGTCTGGGGGTGGTCCCCGTCCAGAAGAAGGCGTCGGGGGCGGTGCCGTCGTAGTTGAAGCCTTTGATGAATATGGTGTTGTCGTCGACGGCGTAGACGACGCCCTCGATGTCGTGGGCGTAGCCTTCGAACTCGCCCAGAAGCCTTCCGTACTCTCTGCTGGTGTGACTGGTGTTCCAGGCGGGGAGACCTGAAAGAGAGAACACATTGTACTCTATACTGTATATACTGTACTCAATTTCAGAAAATTATTTATTTTCCTACAGAACAGGACAGCAGAGAGTACAAGCTCATAAGCGAGACCCACCCCCGTGATGATCCTCCAGATAAAAAGCACGGAACGAATCGGGATAACGAGGAGGGTTCAATAAACTTCAAAAAATGATGAATGGAGAATTCATAAGTTACAAAACGGTTCATTAGGGGTGCGTCTCTCGGGGGATGACAGCGAATCTCCCTCAGGACATAGAGGGGATCGCTTAAATCGATCAACTCCTTGACAACTCACTTCGTCCCCTCCTGTAACGACCTACCCCCGACGTTTATCTCTTCCATCATCCCCTCCCGCCCCCTCCCGCCCCTCGAAACCGTGCCAAATCCAAAGAAATGCACTCCACGTCGAGCACAATGGATTGCATAACCGCGGCCGCCTTTGGAAACGACCTGTGAGAACTGCTCTGACTGTAATCGGGGGAGAAAGGGGGGGGCGTGGGGGGATTGAGAAATCAGAACCGGTTGTCTGCGAGCAAGAAAAATTGTTTGATTATTCGAACAAGGCGGTGATGACATTTGAGAGCCGAACGAAATCGAAACTTTTAGCGCGGTTAATTAGTAGTCGTTAATTAAAACGCTGTTATGCCGACAATGGGGTCAGGGGAGCCCGACCGAAGAGGGGTGGAAAGGGAAAAACCCTCAAGGACAGGTCGAGGGGTACATGAAAGGGGGATGTATTGACGGCATTAACTGCGCTGGGGATGAAGAGAAAAATTAAGGGAAGCATAAACAAATAAAAGGGGATGGGCGGACTACCTTTTATTGCCAACATGAACATATTAAAAACCCTCCCCCTCGTCATCGGCAATTTTTCTAATGAAAATCAAAGATGTCTGGGGTAGTTTGTCGTCGCGCCCTTTGCTTGTCCGATGAAATTTTCATCGGGAAGGGCATTTCTACCCTTTCTGCGAGTGATTCGGCGGCGAAAGAATTTTCTTCTGAGGGAAAAATACCTTCTTTGGCGCGTTTTAATTTGGATAATGGATCTTTTATCTTGGTCGCTTTCCCTCTTCGACTCGTAATTTCTTTAATTGACGTCTCGTGTTTTTCGCGTTTTGTTTTGTGCCCCCTCGTGCGAAAGCGGTTCCCCTATTTCGTCCAAAGCCGAAATGATGTAACCTGCACCCGGTCGAGGAATAATTCAAGACTGATTTTCTGTTTTCTTTTTACTCCTTGAGAAGTCTTCAACTCATAATGAGAAGAATCGACACAAAAGATGAAGCCGTGATTCAATGCGAAAAGTATTGTAAATGACTCTTTTCAATGAGAGTGGATAAAGAATTGAAGAGATGTAGAGTCCGCGTTGCGATATAATAAATAAAGTGCTACGTTTTTTGTTTGGAAACTTGGAAAAGTTATAAGGAGCCGAAAAACTACAAAGAAATGATCATTTCCTTTAATACAATAATGGCAGAGAGATTTGAGGAAGCGCACAAAAATCTCTGAGCTAATAAAGTGACATCGAAAAAAACCGGACAAATACGAACACAAAATTACACTTTTCATACATCGATTGTATAACATTAAATATAACAAATACAAATAATATAATGAAAACGGAATTATTAAATAAAAGATGATCCACAAAGTAACGAATATTATTTTATTTATGAAATTATATATTCCTTTTTGAAGGAAAAAAAAACTAAAAAAAAAATATAGGTTCCTTCAAAGCCGACACAAACCGCTAACAAACGACCACCGAACGCCCACCACCATAAAAGAGGAAAATTTACTGAGAATGGGGCTGTTATCGAATAATCCACCCTCGGTTCCGCACTAATATAATCGTCACCCCCAAGCCCATCTTTTAGTTGACAACCACCCCTCAATCAAGGCGACCCCGTTCCGTTGCACCCCTGCACAGCCAACGGCTTCGACTCTCTTCTTCGCGGGGGGTGAAATTTTCTTCCAGGGACTCCTTATCAATCGCACTCCAGCGCTTGGCTTTTCCTTTGACGGATGTCCTTTTTTCCTTTTCGGAAATATTTATCACCTCGGGTTTCGCTTTTTCATTTTTCTTCTTTCCGAGCGGAGGAAAATCCGCTCGCTCAGGCAGGTTTTAAGAAGGGAGTTTCGTCGAGGGGTGACTCCGACAAGGGGTAGATCTCATCAAATCCAAAGGAAGAGACAAGAGTTCATTAGGAGGGTGGAGGGAAGCTTCGGTTGCAATTTCATTCAAATGAGTTCCGATTCGAGACGGAGACAAAGGAAATGCATTTAAAAATTGATTCGAATCTCTCAACCCCATTCGCCACCCTCCAACCCTTCCTCGTTAATCAATTGACTCGGAGATGTGTTCGTATATTTCTTCGTTTTTTTATTTCCCCATCGGATTCACCCTCCCCTCCCCCTTTTGTTAAGGTGCGAATTTATGAGAGATCGTGGTGGTGAACAGCCCCTGCGTCGAGGGAGGAAACAACCCCTTCGGTCTAATTTTGGCTTTTCATGAGCCGGTGAAAACGCTTAGTCTAATAATTTTTATTCCAGTTTAGGTAATTTATAATTCGTATTATTATGGTTCAATGACTCCTTTTGAAAGCGTAAAAAAATAAATAAAAAAATATATAAGCATAAAAAATAAGTAAAATTAAAAAAATAAATAAAATTGAATAAACAAATAAATAATATAAGAGTCTCCGGAAAGATTCCCTTTATATAATTGTGAAAATTGGTTGATTTTATTATTTTTAATTATTATTTATTTATATAAATTTATTTATTTTTATAAATCATTTAATCAATAAATTAATTTAAAAAATATTGATAATTAAAAATTATATTTACGCTCTATTTATATAGTAAATTTATATTAGATCTGTTTTCGTTGTCTTCCCTTCGCCCCAGGGGAGGGATGAACATAATCTCAATAAGATTATCCTTAAGGTGAGTCTCTATCCACCCCTCCGTTATTTCAACCCCTATTCTCTTCTTGAGCTTTTTATTATTACGTAAAAACGAATAAATAAATTAATTAAAATAGATAAATAAAGAACCGTTTCGATGTTGTTCTCCTCGCGCTGATTCAGCAAAAGGAGAACAACGGTACAATTGATGTATTTCCTCTGGCAAAAGGAGGAAAAGAGAGTGCTTATCAAAATGACCATCAAAATGGCCGTCGGAACTTAGAAAGCGCGGGATCCGATAATTGGCCCATTTTCGAGCAAAGTCCGCCATTTGTGTCATTTCCCGTTAGGTTTTATGTGTTTACTGCACTCTCGGACTTCCTCGTGCAGGTTCTCTCGGAGGAAAGGTCGCGAACGGCGGTTGTCCTCGCATTCTGAGGAGCGACCAGGGTCACTGCACCTGAACATTCTGAACAAAGGCTCCCGGTCGACTAATGAGGGAGTGCACGTGCCGGGAAAAGGAGTCAGCTAATGATGACAAATAAAAGAATTCAAAGGGAAGGGGATGGTTTTTTATGAAACGGTTTTATGCTTCTTTAGAAAAGAGCCGTCACGACGGGATGAAAGCACCCCTCGACGCGCGATTCGATACGGTTTTCCATTTGGGCCTTCCCCGGTTGGGGGTGCGCCGATTCGCATCCCTTACGGCCAAGGAGGATGTTCAATCATCAAGGCCATTCACTTTCCAGTGATTTCGATATGAAAACTGTACTACACCACGGTGCCAAGTGAAAACCTTCCCCTCTCGAGAGAAGAGAAAAATTAGGGGTTGCTCATAATAAGCAAATAAATAAATGCTAATGAATATATAAATAGACTAAATAATAATACAATATAAATCATAATACGTAGGCTTACTTTGCCAATTGTATCATTTTTTATTATTACTTTTTATTATAAAGAGTTATAGTATTTTATAATGTATGTATAGAATTATACTAATAGTATTAAATTCTTTCTTTTTTCTCAATCTTTTGTTCCTTTCTTTGTTCATCTTTTTTCCCTTTTTTTTTAGGCACAATTTTTAATGGTTTGCGGAATCGATTTTTTATGGTTTTAAATTTGAATACTCCTATATATACATATATATTTATATACAGTGTATGAATAATAAGGGGGGGGGGGTGGCTGCATTTTCGGATTAGGTTTTTTCAAATAAAAATGAGACGTGTTTCCCCTCTTTGTGAGTGAGTCGAGCCAAGGAAGGAACCTCTGAGTGTGAAAATGGCGGGCTGAGGTTTTCCGCCGAACAAAGGAAAGAGAGCGGAAGTGGCAGATTACGAAGGAGCACTGGGGAACGATACCTTTGGAGGGGTGGAAAATGTAGTGGCCTCGGGGAAGAGGGCTAGGAAAGAAAGGACAATGTAGCCGGGTTTCGTTCCGGGGATAATGGGAAAAAAATGTTGCGGGAGCTTATTCAGCGAAGTGCACCCTCGTGTTACAACCCTAAGAGATTTTGAATACAGTAAATCAGTTATCCTGGCTATTGGCGAGGGATTTACCGACGAAACAGGGATTTAAGAGCTCTTATAAATGCTCTGAAAAGTTTTAACCGTTTAGTTGGCAATCTCTTCATCGGTTTATGAAAGCCCTTCCGTGAGTCAGTGATAACCCCGATCGATTCATCGACGCCATTTACTTTTCATTTCCCATCTGTAATTTACTTAAATTTACCTCTCTTAAATCCCGTTTCACTTTATCACTTCACCTATTTATTTATTTATAATTGAAATTAATATTTTCATGCATTTGTTAATGCTTTATTTTATTTATTATCTAACTTTACATCGTTAAGTGAATTTTTATTGCCGTTTTATGTTACGTGTTATTTTACTGTTATATTTTATGCGCACATTATTTATTAAACATTTTATATATTACTTTGCTTTTACTCATTTGTGTATTTTTATAAATTTTGACACAAATTTTAATTACATTATTCATTAATTTTTAAGTAATGTTTTTCTTCTAATGTTATGAAAATTTATTATTTTTTTATTTTGTACTCTTCATTTTCATATTTTTGTCCCTTAATTTAATTTTTATATTACTTTATTAAACACAGAAAATCTTTAGTTTAGATTATATATAAAATAGGATATTGTTCTTAGGCTGCTTTATATTCTGTATCTTTTACTTGCTGTGTATGTGTATATAATTGGGTATAACACATTAAATTCGTGTTATTATATAAGAGGTATTGATTTATATATATGCGAA